>JALGBA010004281.1:4105000-4300000 GCA_023970755.1 Azemiops feae | reverse complement strand
TATGCTGAATATATATCAAGGCAGGCTGGATTGAAAGAAGATGAGTACAGTTTTTAAATTCTAGTAACATCAATCTGTGCTATGCTGAAGACACTACTTTGTTAGCTCAAAATACAAGTGATTTAGAAGCTCTCATTATGAAAATCAGGGACCATACTGAAAAGAAATTGAACAAAAATTAAATATAAGTTAATGACAGCAGGTACATCAACCAGTCTTAGAAATGACAATGAAGATAGTTATGTGTTGGATAGTATCTGCCTTTTAGGATTAACTAGCAACATAAAGGACAAAGTAGTAAAGAAGTACATCACAGTCTAGCTCTTAGTAGAGTAGCAAAAAGGCATTGGAAAAGATATTTGGATGCTGTGATATATCTATACTTACAAAGCTCAGAATTGTTCAGGTGATGGTTTTCAATATGATTCTCTGGGAAGTGAAAATTGGGCTTTGAAGAAGCAGGAGAGAAGAGTACTGACACTTTTGAACTTTGGTATTGGAGAAGACCTTGACAATACCATGGATAGCTAAGAAAACAAGCAAATAGATCAACAAATCAATTCAGAGTTTTCGCTTGAAGTACACATGACCGGATTCAAATTATAGTATTTAGGACACATTTATAAGAATGTTTAGCTCCCCTGAGAAAAACATAATACTGAGAAAGATGGAAGGAAAGAGAAGAAGAGGCCCACCAACAACAAGAGAGATAAATTTGTTTTTGATGGTGACAGGTGTCCTGTTGAAAGATATGAAGGGCCAGATCAGGGCCAGATCATCCTAGATAACTTCTATCTATGTGATCTCTAAAAGTGAACACCACTTGAGAATATAGACCTTTTTTTTTTTTAAACAGGACTGCAAGGATATGTGATCTTTCTTGGGAATTTGTCTTCTCATGTAGGATCACAAATGTCACAAATGTTGCAATATGAAAATTGATTTGTAGACTAGAACACCACTCCCAGTTTAGAATCCAAACCTAAAACACTTAAATTTAAAAAGGGACAAAACTTTGCTTCTTTGAGCTGAAATAATACATGTATAGCTAAAATACTTCACATATTTTAGGACTCAGCTAAGTGTAGCACTAAGTATTTTATAAAGCATTAAGCAATCACTTTCAGAAAGGGGGCAGTTTGCTATTACTATGCAGTCTTTAGGTGATTGGAATCACATTACTCTCCCCCCCCCCAACCCAGCCTTCTTTCTTTCCTGTAAGCTGTTTAAATCAGCAGTTCTGTAGCACTAGTTCTCAAAAAATGTTAATTTACATTGGTCCTCAATTGTAATTCAAATCCCCCACAGCCTCCAGGATGCATTCAACAGACAACTTCAAAGCTTGCCAGTTGTGATGCTGGAGGTTGCAGATGCTCCATCGTTATATTTTGTTTTATTTTTAAAAACATGAATGAAAAGGCTGGTTGTGCTTCGAACTCTCAGGCGTGCCAGTCCCCTTGGGGGTCTGTCCTATTTGGTTTTGGCAGGGCTCGCAAGAGTTCAGTTTCCTTTCTCCCCTCCCCAGCCCTACTTTCCAACATGGTCAGAAAAGCAGTGGTCTGTCACCTGGAGTGAAAGCTGACAGGAATGAACACAGGCAGGAAGCAGCGTGACACACGCATTGTCATGCATGACTGAGCTGGAGCCATCAACAGCAATTAAACACAGAGAGCTCGGGATCCTTCTAGACAGGTTCAAGTTTGCTGGCACTGCTGTGATTAGATGTTTTGCACTGTTTTTCTGTAGTCTGTTTGTGACACAGTTCTTGTCCCTTGCTCTTTTCTGATGTGTGTGTGGTTATGGGCGTGCACGCACATGCATATTGTATTGCCCTAATGCTTACATGTTTTCAGCACAAATCTGAATATTTTAAAATAAGACAATTGCCAGTCCCATTTGCAAAATAAATAAATTTCACTTCCTTCGTGTTGATTCACTAGGCGAAATTGTTAACCTATTTATAGATTAAAAATAACTAAAATATAACAATGTTGGAATTCTCGGCTTATAGGAAGAAGATAATTTACAGAAATGCAACTATACATGTTTATACCTAGCATTGTCATGTTTTAGTAGTTTAGGTGGACCATTCCTAGGAGTGATAGAAGGTCCAGCAATAAACTGGATTGTTCTTCCTCTTCCAGCTGAAAAATCAAATGGAAGAAAGAACAGAACTTCCTAACTATTTAGAAATATATTCTATTTCATCTGTGGTTGACTTGTGGAGTGGAAAAAAAATCAATCATATCCTTTGGGAATGTTTTCAATATAATAATGACAGAGGTCTACCTTTGCAAGGTTTCTTTGAACCAGACTATTCACGTTTCTTCTTTAAGAATGATGCTGAGTGACAGAACGATTTCAAAAACTGCTCTGCAGCTCTTGTAGCTTATTGTGACTAATGGAATGTACAAGTTCTTTCAGATGGCAATTGTCTGGCCTATACTGACCATTATTGTGAAGAAGACAAGGAGAAAGAGGAGGAATAATAACCTGAAATAAATGTATACAGTTAAGAATCATATTGCAGGAAATGATGCAGACTTTGTATGAAATAAATTATCAATTCATGTAGAATTCCACAATAGTTTTTCTAACAAGACCAAATGAGACGGTAGAAGTCTCAGACATGATACTATTTCCTCTATTGATTCTCATCAATAGATTTTCAGTTTTAATCATATTTGTTAGAGATATGAAAAAAAATTTATGCCAAAGTTTATCTCGCCAGAGGCCTCAGCACAGTCCTACAGCAGGATTTCTTATGGTATAAGAAAGGGGCAACAATCTGTTGTCCTGTAAATTTGTCTCTATTAGTCCTAATCAGCATAGTAAATGGAAAGGGATTCTGGGAACTGTATTTCAAAATAACAAGAATAGACCAGGTAGTCTGTTTTCTGGTGTAAGAAAAAAAAAGATGGTGATACTAGTTAATTCACTGAACTGAATATAATTGCTGAAATCTAGGAATTTTACAGTACTGTAAAGTGAAATTCAAATGAGAAATTTTCTGATGAAATTTCCTGGTGTATTTCCAAAGCAAAATGGATGAGATGAGATGGGATGGGATGGGATGGGAGAGGAGAGGAGAGGAGAGGAGAGGAGAGGAGAGGAGAGGAGAGGATGGAAGAAAGGAAGGACATACTATTTTTCTTGCAGAATTTTCTTTTAGGATGGTATGCATACCTTTGCATCAATCTTGAATCATGGCAACTGATTGGACAAATCTATGCAATATTCTTGACAACATTTTCAAAAGTGGCTTGCCTTTGTCTTCTTTCTAGCTTGAGAAAGAGTAAATGACTCCAAATCACCCAGCTGGCTTTGTGCTTAAGGCAGGGCTAGATTGCTTGTGCCCTTAATCACTATTCAAAACTGGGTTTCCTACGATTCTTAGTTATTCTAAAAGTTATGCACATCAAGTGTTAGAAATTGCACAAAACTCCAATTTCAGGTATTTTCTATAGATTTACAAAATTTAGAAAAGAATGTTAGGCAGCATCCACTTTATAATCAAGTGTTCTGTTGACATGAACACTCCTCTTTATCACAAAAGCTCAGCTATTTAATTCACTAATGTATCCACTTGATGTCAGTATCATTGCCCATTAAAAGAGTATGCCAAAGGGTCAATGCTTGTGTATGGACAGCCGAAGATAATGTCAAAAAGTGTGTGTGTGTGTGTGTGATTGTTCTGCTGTTCTTGTTGGAATGAAAAATATATCTCCCCATTACACTGTATCTCCCTGTTTTCTGCAAACTTTTCATATAAAAAACAAAATGAAAATGCAATGTACCTAATTAGACAACTTTATGGCTAAAGAAAAACAAAATAGCAGAACTTTACTGAACACGTGAAGCCAAATATAGTTTTTTCAATAGGATGATAAGAAACCAAGTTGTTCAAACTGCTCTATCTTCCTCTTTGCCAGATAAGCAAAGTATCTTAATAGCATGGTGCATATTTTTGAGCACCAAAACATGGATTACTTGTTTTTTTATAGCATGTTCTATGAATCAGCCAATGAATTTCATAAACAATGATTTATATTAGTATGTTGTGCAAACATATTTGATTATAGATTGTTCAATAAACAAGATTAAAATAAACTATATCAGCCTGATATGTGAACTAAAACTGCAAGGACCCATCTTACGTTGGTCTGGGAGGCCCAAGTTTCTCTCTTCTAGAGAATTATTTGAGAAAACTGAAGCTCTGCCTTTTCATTATCTACCACAGAAAAAACAGAAATGTCTAAAAGCAACTATAACATTTTGGTGGGTTTTTTGACAGAATGAGGAAAAGTCAGACCATTATGATGAATGGAAGAAATTGGTGCAATAATTTTTGAATTGTATTCTCTTACAGTCTGGATGATTAATATTTTCCTAACTAAGTGTTTTGGTTTTCATTTCAGTATGATTAAATTTTCAGTAATCCAGATCAGAGAGGAAAGATGCATGAAAGAATTCATAGAGATCAGTGAAAGAATTCTCCAATTATGCTGTTTTTGACTATAGCAATTGCATGTTCAGAGTGTTTCCATGCTGTTCCCAGTCATTCTTTGACTGAGAACCCAGCACCACCTACCTATGCTTAATTTTGTTTGTGACAGTGCCTAGTGCAGGGGTCGGCAACCTTAAACACTCAAAGAGCCACTTGGACCCATTTCCCAGAGAAAAGAAAACACTGGGAGCCGCAAAAGTTGCGCGTGTGCACGCTGGAGGGGGGGAGCTTGATTGAAGAGTTTAATTAAAAAGAAATAGAGGCTGCTGTGCATGAGTTCTCTCTCTCCCTCCCTCCCTCCCTCCCTCTCTCCCCCTCTCTTTGTCTCCCTCCCTCTCTTTCTCTCTCTCTCTCACCCCCTCCCTCTCTCCAATCTTCTGCTCATCTGGCAAGCTGGCTTCACGCTGTTCTCTGACAAGCTGACACACATTCTTATTGGGCTGGCTCTCTCCTGCCCTTGGTCTGCCAGTCCTCTTCCCCCACTCAGTGAGAGAGAGAAGAGAGAGAGAGAGAGAGAGAGAGAGAGAGAGAGAGAGGAGAGAGAGAGAGAGAGAGAGAGAGAGAGATGCTGCTTTCTGCTTTCTGCTGCTTCCTGCGGAGACGCAGCAAAGGCAGGAGCCCCGCCCAATAAGCATCAGTTTGTCGGAGGACAGCGTGAGGCCACTCTCTTTTTTACACACACACACACACACAGAGAGAGAGAGAGAGAGAGAGAGAGAGAGAGCGAGAGAGAGAGAGAGAGAAGGGAAGTGCAAGTGCCTCTCTTTGTCTCTGTCTCTGCAAATGGCGGAGGAGGCTGGGAGCCGCAGGGGAAGGCTCAAAGAGCCACATGCAGCTCCGGAGCCACGGGTTGCTGACCCGTGGCCTAGTGGATACTCCTATGCTTAAACGTAAACCCAAAATGGATGGGGGATACTGCCTACAAAGGCAGGAGAAAGTAAGTAGACAGATGCAAGCAACATGTCATAACCTGGCTTAAGAAAACTGGAGCAGACCAAAGTGTCTTATCTCATCAACAGTAACTTTTCTTAGGTTTGCTTGTTTGTTTGTTTTGGAAAACTAAAAGGTTATTATGACATATCTATGTGGGTATCATATGGGAAAAATTGTTTTATTACAATGTAGGAGACAAATAGAATAAGCTCTTTTTAATAAGATAATGCCATATGCAAAACATGGTCATATAAGGAGAAAGAAGTTTCAAGGAAGTGCTTTCTTTCTTTTTTACAGTGCTCAGTCTAGTAGCCCAAACAGACCGTTTAACTCCTTTAAGACTGAATTTAAGCAAATATGCAAAGCAAAACAAAGCTGTTCTATGTGATCTGTTTTAATGCCAAAGCTCATTGATTAGGATTGTAGACAGCTGCATCCTTCTTGAAAGGGCTTTGATCTTTCCACTGTTGTCTTCTTGTTGTCTGGGTAATAAACAAGCGTGACCACTTCAGACTTATCTTCTCAGTGCCTCAGCAAAAATCTGATGACAGAAAACAGAAGATATCATCAGTTGTAGATTCTAAATTTCTACTGTTCTTGTACCTTCTCAGATAATTTTTCTTTAGAATTCCTCTGGTTCTTCAGGTTGTTCCAGGACAGGTACATAATTCCACATTAGAAAGCTGCACTCCACTATCTGTGTCTACTGTATAGATATTATTAAAAGAGAAGCTGGTTTGATAAAAACTAAAACCAATTTTCAAAAGTGACAAAATTATCAGAAAAGAATAGTAAAAATGGAATAAAACTGAAAAAGCTGCCTCTCATTCTTACTGCCTTCCATAGATAGGAGGCTTTTATTCTAAAATATTTAGAAACTAAATCAAATAATAGTTTGAACAAGAAAGGAAGGAAGATAGGCAGGCAAGCAAGCAAACTAATTAATAACTCTATGATGTGCAATGCATTTTGAGTTTTGAAGGAAAATTCAGACAACCTATAATATCAAAGATGAAGATTATGCTGGCTTGTAAATGTGCAAATTTCAATGAATTGTTTCAAATTAGTCCTGCCTTGGACAGGGATTGGACTAGAAGACTTCCAAGATCTCTTCTCTGATTCTATGAAGTTCAATAACAAGCCATATATTGAACTAATATATGCAGAATTCTGCGACAACTCATTGTTGTCATTTTATATCCATATTTTTCACATAAATGTAAAAGTCAGATCTTATTGGTACATTTTCAATGAATACAAAGAAGCTCAAAAGAAATGATTCTTAATTTTATTGATGGTGTATCATCAGAACTACATCAAAACTTTCCTTCTTTGAATTCTGTGTTTAGTTTTTAACCATAAAATACGATGGAACTTTTCTTACAGAAATAGATTTTTAGGGCAAAGGACAAATAAACAAGACACTTATGCTAGGCAGTGACCAATCCATATATTGAGAAGCAATGAGATAAGCACTGCCATTTGAATTATCCAAGTTAAAAGACAGAAAGAGAGAGAAGTATGAGAGGGCTAGAAAAGCAGAATATGATGGCACAGAGGGAAAAGAGACAACCCTACATTTAATCCTAAGTAATGATCATGATCCAATGAGAGATATATTTGGCAATTGGGAAAAAGGCAAATTATATTCAAGGATCATTAGGAAAGAGAATGTCCTAACAAACTATGGTATGTATGCATTTGCAGTACTGTGTACAGTTTGGATTGTTACATTGAAAAAATATATAGTGGAATTAGAAAAGGTGTAGAAAATGGCAACACAAATTATCAATAAGAAAAACCTAGATTGTTTATGATTCTTTAGCTTAGAAACCAGCATCTGAAAGGGGTTGTGATTGAGGTGTGCAACATTAAGCATAGCATGGAAAAAGTAGATAGGGATTCTCTCTCAAAATATTAAGATCAGAAGCCATCCAATAATGCTTGAAAGGAGATTTAAATAATAGGAAATACTTCTCAACACAACACATATTTACTATGTGAAATTAATTAATAATAAGGGATTTCACAAATTCATGTATCAAGGGCTTTTGAGGTTGAACATTCAAGGATGTTTCCACATTGGGGGCACCATGCCTTCTACTATCAGTTGTAGGAGAACAATGGTTGTAGGAGAACACTGGTTGAATCTTGGTCTGATCCAGCAGGGCTTCTTATACAAATGAACCCAAAGATGCTTTTCCAAAAGGCAACTGTACTTTCTTGCTTTTTTCTTTGAAAATGTTCAGTTCAGTTCAGTTCAGAACTGAAGTAGCTTCTTGGATGAGAAGTAAAACCTTTTCAAAGGAAAAAAAACCCTAGAAAATCTAGTTGTCTTTTGAAAAAGCACCTCTGGGACAACCATGGCCTGTATCTTTAAGAATCCCCATAGGCATTTATACAAGTGGATATACTTAGGGATGGATTAAAGAGTTTGGACAATGTGGTGGCCATCATTTTTTATTTCCCTTAAAACACATTAATAATGTGTTGAATCATAAATAAGTATGGGCAGAATACTTATATATATATTTCTGACCTTGAGTAACCCCTTCACATTCAGGCTCAAATATAGGCCAGAAGTCATAAAACTATTTTATTTGTTTCATGTACTCCATCCCCAAATACAGCTTCTCCTTTCTCATCCCTTGTTTCCACCTCCCCTCACAAGGTCCCTTTGCTGACAGCCCTCTCCTTAATATTTGGTGTCCTCAACCTCTCCTGAAATCTTGTCACCCTGATGCCAAAGTCTCCTCCAATACCACCACCTTTCCCCATCTCCTTTTCCCTCACATCTTTGTGGGTTACTCCTGCTGACACTGATGCCTGGGCCAGCCCAGCCCTGGATCTCCTTCACCTTCCCTGACATGGAGTTCCCAGGGCCACTGCACCTGCAAAAATGCAGGCACGCACAGAGACCTCCAGCATGGAGGCCCTTAGCAGTATCTCTCTTTCTTCTGCACTCTCTCATCACCTTTAGCTCCTCCTCCTCTTCTTCTCGCTCCTTGCTCATTCCTCAGTTTTCCACTCAGCTCAATCCTCACTCCTTGATTCATGCTTTGCTCATGTCCCTGCTTGCATCCACATTCTCAATCCCAATCCCTGCCAGGATCTGCACACACTTGGCTGGTTCAGTGTGGGTTGGAAGAGTTTTGTTCGGTCTCTGCTTTTTTAAACTAAATCATGATCTTCCAGAGAAGCCCTAAGTTTAATTCAGTTACATCCAGAAACTGAAATGTCTTTAATTTTAATTTCATTTCAAGTAACTGATACATGGTTGTGTACATTTTAAGTAACCTAGAGCAAGCAGAGACAGTTCAGGAGCTTGGAAAATATGACAGTGGTTTGCTAACAGAAATGCATCAGACTGGGTATTTGAGAGGTGGGTCAGAAGTTAACAGAATTTTGCCCTTTTACAAAAACTTAAGCTGCAGATCGGAAAGTGTTTATGTGATATCACAGTGTGAATGATAAGTGTCAGTAAGAGTTGGATGGAGGTGAGGTCAATATAGATTTTTTTCGAAAGGCTGCCTGACTGATATTGCCTTTGATGAGATAGTTGTCATTTTCAAATCACTCTATACATTCAGCAAATCTAATACCAAAGCAGCATAGCTGCATAACTAGGAAAGGAGCCAGTGTAGCAAATTTATTGTTTAAAGACACAGCCATCGAATTTGATTGTCAAGTTTGATTGCCATGCAGTTCCATTAAGTAATCAGTTCAGGATAAAGGTTAGATTTCTCAAGAAGCCTCCTTTGCTTCATTTTTAAAATATTTTGTAAACTTATTAACTAGAAAGCAGTTATTTCAACAGTATATTAATTAAACATCACAATATATTTTATGCTTGCTTTAATGGACACAAAATGACCTTTTGTTTAAAAGGGCTCCACTGTATGTTATTACCCATTTTTCATATAATAAGGAGGAGAAAATCAATTATTTTAAGAATTCCATTCTTCAGGCATCTCACTGAAATGAAGTCTGGTTGTGTTAAATTGTCATAAGTTCTTTTTCCCATTTTATAGTTTCCTTGAAAAATAATGTAATGATAAAAATAATAAAGAGAACATTGCTCTGTTTTCAATGTATTACAATTTATTTTATTCTTAGAAAACCAGAAACATGAAAAGGCATCTTGTTGGATAATGTAAGTTTTAGATTTTTCTCTTAAAATTTTGCATAGCTTTAGTACAAATGTCTTGGAAAGTAATTGTCTCAAGAATCAGATTGCAACCATAGATGCCTAGACTATGGTTTGTCAAGACTTACGCTAGGTGGATCAGTATAACCATCAAAATTCTTCCGTTCCATAAGCATAGTAATTTGTCACCTATGTCATGCAGCAATGATGAAAGAAAAGCAGTAGTCAAATTATGAGATAATGAAAAATGAAAAAAATGTGAATGTAATACAAATTAGCATAAGGATAGGAAAATGAGAACTCTACTTCAAGTTGCGATGGACCTGAAACTTGAACTGTGCGTCAAATTACTTCAAAGTATGTTTACTGAGGTTTATGATGCATCTTTTTCATATATATTCCTATCAAATTATTCTGCAACTTGCATTAAAGCTATAAACTTTAATGCAATATATATAGTGCTTAAGTAATCTGAACAAATTAAGAATTTATAGCTTTAATGCAAGTTGCAGAATTATTTTAATAAAATTTATTGAAAACTTCCTTTTTTTCAAATTGGAGATGGTTTCAAATAGTTTGAAGAGATTTAAACTGAGTGTGCAAATACAGAATGAAACAAGGAAGTAAACAAACCTACATGTTCTATAGAATCTGCATTTCAGATGAGGTAAAATATACTTATATCTGCTGTACATAAAAGGAAACTTTCTTTTTGGAGAGGACAAAACAAGAGTGATCTCTCAACATTTATGCATTGCTTTTTGCTTAAAAAGGAATTTCTCCACCTCTTTTGCCAAACTGTAGAAGAAGCAATCTCCAATTCTGCTATTTTTTTTCAGTTTTAATAAAGATCATATTTTGTATCCTACAGCAAAAAGTCACTGGAGCAAATCTGAAGCATAAAAATGAAAAATACTATCAGGACAGACTGACTTCACGTCAGATATTTTGAGCCCCAGTTGATTAACTGGTGTCTAAAATGGGGGAATTGCTACCACCTACCACCAATGACTAAAATAATATGGAAATCTTTCATATCAATGAAAGCATCAAAGAAATTATTCTGTACCAAGATGAAAATAAACATCTACTGAAACAAAAAGATAATTGGTTTTAGGAAGTAATTTTTTATCATTATACTGATGATCAATAAAATGAAATTTCACTCCAGTTATTAATGACTACTACTATCAAGCCTTTTCATGTGCATGGCCATTAAATATATTAGTTTTGTCAAAGTTCGTTGTAAAAGACTTGAGTGGAACTTTTTCATTTGCTCAAAACCAGAAGAAAGAGATGGCTTCTTTATTTTGCTTCAAGAAAGGTTACAATATTTTTGAAGTTATCAATTCCAAATCTTTTGACTGCTAGACTTGCTTAGTACATCCAGTTGACACCAGTGGGATTTAAGTTACCCATAATTAACTCCTACGACTATCAGTAACCTGTTGCAGACTTAAACTGAATCCAACTCCATGTGCGTCTGTTTCAACAGAAGCTTCTTTAGGATAGATTAGGCAATTTTGTATTTCCTTATTTGAACTTCTTACAACACATGGTTACAATTCTGATATTTTATGGCTCTGTGAGCTATACATTTGCTTTTTTGATTGCTGTAAGTACCATTAC
Source organism: Azemiops feae (assembly GCA_023970755.1). Classification (NCBI taxonomy): domain Eukaryota; kingdom Metazoa; phylum Chordata; class Lepidosauria; order Squamata; family Viperidae; genus Azemiops; species Azemiops feae. The sequence goes on along the minus strand of JALGBA010004281.1, from coordinate 4,288,784 downwards.
CTCAACTGAGAAACAACTAGCCTTAATGGCAAAAAAAGATTCCATCCAACCACCACCTCCTCTTCCTCCTCCTCCCACAAAATTTTTTGCTTAGTGGAGAAACAGATTAGCTTCCTTCCCAAGTATCAAGAACATGTGTGCCAGCACTGGCCAAAGCTGTAGATGAGGCAGAATGCAGGAATTGAAATTAAAGCTAATAAAATTCATAAAGAAAGATGATTGACTATCATCATTTAACACTCTTGAGGCAATACTCAAGAACAGGCAATTTCATTCCTGTATTCCATAATTCCCTACACACAGAGAGAGAGAGAGAGAGAGAGAGTTCTTGCTTCTAATCAGATGTGTTTCTTGTTTATGGACTAATTTTCCAAGAACATTTCTTATGGAGCCCAAACAGAATAATCTGTTCCAAAATTCAAAGCTAGCAGTAATAAAAATCCCAAGATTTGGAAAATACAGAATAAAAATCCTGATGGGGGTTGTGGGGTGTGGAAGGCTTCCAATTTCTAAGTATCAGAGGAGCAAGTGAAACCCAATAAAGAACATATCTGGAGAAAAAGAATGACTGGATAATTGGAAGGGTGAGCTGGAATGTTCCACCATGCAGTATGTAAATAGCATAAAGATTCATTTCCACCCTTGTCTTTGATATAGCATTTACTGCTTCTACCGACTTCTAGTCACATGTGGCGGCATTGACATACAGGCGAGGAGCTCCTGCCAACTTCTGAAAACATTTGGTTTTCGCATGCCATTGCAAATTTTGATGTGCTTATTTATTTCTTCACTTCCATTATTTATATTGTAGCCCATCTCACACAAGTACTGTTAACTCTGGGTGGCTTTAAAGGATTAAAACACAGAAACCTATAACATATAACCCCGAGTGCCCAAGGATAAACAATAATCCACTCACAAAAAAAGAGCATCTTGACAAGCAGCAGAGCCCCACCCAAATGCCTGGGGAAACATCCAGGTCTTATAATGCCTTGCAAAAGGCTAGCAGGATGGGGGCCAACCAAATCGCTGAGGGGATAATGTTCCATAGGGCAGGTGCTGGCACTTAGAAGGCATGACTTCAGGATCCAACAAGATGTCATTGCTTAATTTGAAGACTGCCCGAGTTTGTCCTTTCTGCTATATCTGGTAGGGTAAGCAGAAATAAAGGGATAAAGGTGACCCCACAAGTGGCCTGGCCCTATGGTATATATTCATACTAATTCTGTGTGTTTTTTTAAATAGCTATTGAAAATAACCATAATGCTATATAAAAAGACACGAGCTAAAATTCAGTGGAAACAAATTGGCTGCATAAGTTGAAGGTTTTCTCAGAAATGTGTACATATACTACATTTACATCACAAATGAAAGAGAAAAAAATGCTATTATTCTAACCTCCTGTATTTTAAATATCAATTGCTCAAAGTTATTGAGTGTTCCCAAAGTAGCCTCATCTGAATATAATCATTATGTTTATCTGAACTTCTTATTATCCTGATGTTTTGTGTTTTCTCTAGGCCATTCTGATAAAAGTGGTTGTGGTTACATCACATGCACATACATTGATTGGAACTACCAATCTATTTTCATGAAAGGTTAGTTAAATCTTTCAAAGGATGAGACAGGCAGAGTTGGATGTATAATTCAAACCTGCCAGTTTCTCATGAGAAGGAATAACACTTGTCTGTTATATGTCACTAATGTGTACTGCATTTTTCAGAGATCTGCACTTTCTGCATAAGTTGACTATCCTTTAATAATGATATGGATTTTGATAACCTAGATTTAATCATTCATCTTACAATGTTTGAGCCATTTGGATAAATGTTAATAGGGTCTTTGCTCTCTCATAATTTCAGCCTGTTAAAATAGCAGGCTTGTATCTTTAATCCTACGCTTGTTTTAAAGTCACACCTGCATATTTTTTTTATCTGTATTCCCTCAGCAGATTTATTCCAGGGTCAGCACTTTGCTGTTCTCCCATGAAAAGTGATGAGGAATTGAAATGGCTGAAGTCATATGATCTGCCTTGTGCTGTCTTAACCCGGGCACCAGGAGCTTGGGCATAAAAGCAAGTTCTATTTTGGCCACACTTCATTGAATTCCCCGTGCAGATGCTCTGCATATTTCTCAGCAGAATTAGTAACAGTAATCATTGTGGAAGATGTTCCAGCTCGTGGCTGCTCCTCGTACTGGGTGATGACAAACTTGTTCCATCCATTTGACACCAGAAAAAGGCCACGAGTTGGAGTTTATTGGTTTTGAAGTGAGAGAAGGGAGGGAGAGCTCACCAGGGGAACGAGTAGCTTCAGTAACTGAGCCATTTTTCCAGCTGGCATATAAAGCAGTCAGCAGATGCTGCAAGCCTCTCACAAACACTCCGTCTTTTAGATCATGCTCAGCAAGAGTTTGCTTTTGTGACAAATGCATGATCCCTTGATTTCTGCCAGCACCAGCCAATAATACACTCTGTGGAAATGTCAAGTCTATATCTTTAAGGAGACTCTTATGAGCACTCTGGGAAAAGTCCAATACAGCAACAGTAACTGATATACTGTAATGGGTAACATACACAATGAAATCGGTTGTCAGTGATTCAAAAGTAGCACCTCCATTCATGAACGTAACAAAACAGAAAGAAAAATAAGGTAGGTCACAGTAATGCCTTGGAAATCTGCTTTTCTAACTGTACGTTTCTATTCTCTACATAGTTTTTCAAAGTAAAATATTATTTGAACTTAATAAGGTGTCCATCGTGTGAGTGCTATATAAAAGGTGATGCACAATTTAAAATATTATAGAATTCTACATCCTAAGTGGAAGCATTCCTAAGAATTTCAGAGCCAGCCCAAGCCTAATGATAATGAAGCTATGTAGGTCAATCTAGTTGGAATAAGAGTACAATAAATAATGCTGCATTTAACTGACTGTCCAAAATATTATAAATAAGATCAAATAAACAGAATGCAGAGTGCAAGTAGTTATTTTAATATCTCAGACATAAATTATATTATGCGGGTATAGATTTCATTACATATCTTTCAAAGGCATCGCATATCTGTAAGCCACAGATAACGTTTTCCTACTTCTGACATAGTGTTTATGGAGGAATTCTAATGTGATAACTGCAGATAACAGTATTGAAATCTAAAGCAGTTATGTGGCTTGATTTCTCGCTCTCACTGGTAGAGAGGTATTCTGAGATGGGAATTTCTAAAAAAGTGAATTAAACACACAATGACACTGAGAAAAATACTACATCTGACTATTTGGACCCCTTACAGGTAGATAGGGAGATTCTGTACAGATTTTGGTACAATTATTTGAATTCATGCTTTCATGCATAGTATAATCAAAGTAAATTGCATTCTGCACTATTTTTCAATGAGATTTCTGTTCTCTTTTGCATTCGGTTCATTTTGGTGCTCTAGTCTAAATAATCTATACAGTAGTCCTTATATGTGTGTATGCTTAAAGTGATAGAAGAGTGCAAATCATTACTATTGCATATTTAAAAAAAAGGCAGATTCATTCACAGGAGATATGCATGTATGTTTGCATGTATGTGCGTGCACACACACACACATATCAGATGTTGTTTTGAAAGTGTGTTGGGAAGTGAAGATTATATATGCTTATAGTTTCATATATCATGTGGTATGAAGTGGTTCCTTCTTTAGTTATGCATAATTAAGGACTTTTTTTTCAAGAACCAAATAAGAATATAGATGCGTGCATGGCTACAAACCTGATTACTTCTTTCTCACCTATGCATTCTTGTAACATACAATATAATAACATACAATAAGGTTACCTGAATTCTTTCTTTGGTTTTCTTGTATCTCAAAGCAATGCTTCATTATCTCCATTGCAAGATAGAGATATACACAATCTGTTTGATTTCTGTGCAAAGGTAAACATTCAGACATGAGCTTTTGATTCAGAGTTTTCTAAATACTAACTCAGAGAAAATGTAATTAACACAAAACTTCATATTTGTATTCACTTAATCCACTGGTTTTCTTTCACTGGCCTTTGTACAATGGACAAATGGTATAGCAAATCTACTGAGAAAATATTTAAATTTTGAAAGAATCAGATAAAGTATCTTAACCATTTCTATTATGTGCGTGCATGTGCAGATTTTGATCTCTCTCTCTCTCACTCGCTCTCTTTTAAACTGTGGGCATAGATTAAACCAACACCTATCTAGTTTATTGAGGTGGGAGAACAAAAGATGGTGTACACTGTTTATTTAACAAAAGAAAAATCATTACATAGGTGGCCTATGCTTTTGGTTTGCCTGCATTTGTGAGTATGTGGATACCACATGGTGCAAATACTGCTGAGTTCCCTGTTATCATGCAAGCAATTGCTAACTGTAGACCTCTGACTTTGTAATTTGTTCTTTATGGACTAGCCTGCAGCCAATAAGCAAAATCAATAGTCTTTGCAGAAAAGTAAGCAAGTGCCAGTGTGTTATGTGACAGGTGAAGATACATGTGCTTACCAGGGGTCAGGGGGCCACATCAAATTTCTCTCTGACTTCTTTTCAAAAGCTAAATCCATTTAGGGAGCATTCGTCACTGGGAAAATGTTGCAGTGGGGAATTAAGCAGGTGCCTGCTCTTCTTTTCTCATTTAACGATGTTTGTTTTCTACAGCCTGTTCAATAATGTCACTGAGAAGAAATTATGTGAGAAGAATAAAGTGCTTATAGTGTATTCATTCATTCATTCCTTTAGTATGACGCTAGCTGTTGCACTCTCAGTGTTTACTCATACTAATCACGGTGGTTGCCCCAATGTTTGTTCTTCTGGTCCTGTGGATCTTATCTGATGTTCTGAAATTGATTACCCATAGTTTTAGTCTGAGCTAAACATAAAGAGTTCCTTAGAAGCTTACATTTTGCATATTTGGTATGGCAATTCTTCTTGGCAGTTTTGGTTATGGCTACCCACCTGTCTGCCCAATTTTCTCACCCCTACGAACGTATTCACTTCATCTTTGGATTCCAGCGTACAGCAAAATCATAAGGTTTTTTTTCCCATTAGCCTCTGCCTAGCTATATTGCTGTGTCCATCCAATTCCTTTGGGAGGATTCTGATTTCTTGTGAAGGAATATCAGAAATTCCCAAACTCCCTATCTGCTCACTGCAAGCCTTTTCTATTATAACTGTTGTGCCTTTATCTTCTGTGTTGTATCAGAAGGTCTGGACTAAATTGATACTGGAAATTATAGGATGCAAATAGATTCCCAGCTTATAGAATCTTAGATTTGAAAGGGGACATTTAAGCTATAGAGTCAACCACCTAATTAGCACAGGAATCAAAATGGACAAATGGCTGCCCACTTTGTGCATTGCCAAGAGAAAGACGTTCTTGAGTTTGGCTTGGGTATCTCAGGAAATAGCTAGCTAGTTAGCTAGACACATCTATATTGCTCCAGAAATAATTAAGAACCAGTCAGTTTTGTATCTTCTGCTACTACTGAACAAAGTTTTGCAAGCATTCTGCCTGCTATGTGCCACAATAGCTATTTACCAATGCCTCCAGGCTCCTATTATGGTTGCCACAGTCTTTAGTTTTGCTACCATGCTGTTCTCCCTCGGAGGCAGGACATACAATCCCCATTTAAGCACAGTTTTCATCCCTAAAGGTGGAAACAGAAAGTTATTCACACACTGAGGTTCACTACTGGGAACTTCAAAGGTTTCTCAGTTTGAGATACAGCAAGCGACATCTATAGAAGCAAGAAATCTCAGAGAGATTTGATGTCTTTGCTGCTGTTCATAGATTACTCTCTGAAATATTTCTCTGACGAGCTCTACAGCAACTTTCCTTAACCTGATGCTTTCCAGAGAAGCTGAACTGCAACATTAAAACATTCTTTGACAGGATCTTCCTGCAATGACAGTATAGATGTTGGAGTAAGACTGCTTAGCTAAAATACTGCAGTCAATCCAAATTCCACGGCTAGAGAAAAGAGAGGAGCAAACATTTGGTAGTCAGGGACATTTAATAGTTTGGGGCAGAGGCCAAGCTTTTTCAAATTGCTTCCCTGGAGTTCCATGGGGGACTAGAAAGACTAAGGGCAAAAAAAACTTCATTCAACTGTAGCCAATTTCTATCACTATAGCTCAGTCTCTTGATCAGAGGTTCCAGGCTGACAACACTTATTCTCCAACAAATGTCTTTCTAGCATTGTAATAGAAAAGGAATCCCAATTATGTTGCCCTCACTAGGAACTTCCACCACTGCCTAATTTGTACTTTTGTCTGAGAAAATAAGAAAGGAAAATTAAACAGCAACAAAGTTATCCAATTGTAAATCAGTTTCTGACAGTTTCCTTTTCTTAAAGTATTCATATTTATAGTAACTTATTTTAGGAGTTGTGGCCTTCATTAATACCATCATATTTCCTTGAAATTGTTATGAGCTAAAGTAAATGATATCAAACTAGTATATGCACATAAAATAAATCAATGTGCAAGAAGGAGGATTTTTGTAGTTAGTGACAAAACAACGTATGAAACATAGAGGTGTGAGAAGTCACACACACCCAGATAAGGAAATATTAAAAGGGCAGAATATTATATTTCCTCAAAGGATCTTAAAGAGGCAGAAAAAGCATGCCCAGTTTTTCTTAATAGCCCCAAGTGTCCCTCCCACAAACAGAAAACAGCTCTGTAAAAATGCAGATGTAATAATCCATTCAGGAAGGTTGGAGCCCTCCAGCTAGAAGCTAGAAGATTAAGAAGACAAAGACACCTAAAATCTACATACCCACCCAAACTCTAAGACAGGACATAATAGAATTAACCCACCAATACCAAAAGGGCACACTCAGACTCAGGTCAAAGTACACAACAAGGCCTCAAATACAAAGCCTCAAACAGGAACAACTCCAAACACAAGAGTCCCAGAAAGTTATAAAAGCCCACCACTCTGAGTCCAGGTGGTCAGTCTTTTTCAGAGCCATCTTCCTGTCTGGCTCTCCTCTTCAATAAACCACAACTGGGAATTGAAGTCAAGTCTCAAAGTTGCCGAGGTTAGACTTCCCTGGTCTACAACCTTCTTTCTAAAGCAGTCTCCATGTTTGTTTATTCCCAGCTTGGACTGGACCCTGATGAAGAATTTTCCTTCAACAGAGGGAAGGAAAATTAAAGGTATATCTATTTTGTAGTAACTCTTTAAGTCTCTAGATAATATGCATGTCTTCACTCAGGTGCTTCTTTAAATGTGAAAAAGTAAAAGAAAACTTGAAGAGACTTTGTCTGCGATCCAAAGCTTTCCTTCCTTTATCAGCTGTATTCAGGTCAGGGCCCTGTGAGAGCACACAACTTGCCTTAGGCTATCCTGATGTTAGCCTTTCAAAAAAAAAAAAAGCGCCTTTTGCAAATAGAGGGGTTTTCCTTTGCAGCATAAGAGACACTGAGTCACTGAACAGCTAGGTTTGGTGGCTCAAGAAGGGTCATACAAGCTGCAAAAGAGGCTGACATTGTATACACCTGCATATAAGGTCTGATGCTTCATTTAAATGAAATATTTTTAACAATTCAGCATCCTAGCAGGCTAGCCTTTTGCTTTCTAATGAAAAGTAGGTGGCTTAAGTAGAAATAGATAGGCTTAAGATACAGAAGGACATTGACAGACTTGAACATTGGGCACTAGTTAACAAAATGAAATTCAATGGTGAAAAAAGTAAAGTTCTACATTTAGGCAAGAAAAACCCAAAGCACAATTACAGTATAGGTGGTACCTTGCTCAATAGTAATAGCTGTGAGAGGGATCTCGGAGTCCTAGCTGACAATCACTTAAATATGAGCCAGCAGTGTGCTGCAGCTGCCAAAAACGCCAACACAGTGCTAGGCTGCATTAACAGAGGGATAGAATCAAGATCACGTGAATTGTTAATACCACTTTATAATGCCTTGGTAAGGCCGCACTTGGAATACTGCATCCAGTTTTGGTCATCATGATGTAAAAAAGATGTTGAGACTCTAGAAAGAGCGCAGAGAAGAGCAACAAAGATGATTAGGGAACTGGAGGCTAAAACATATAAAGAACGGTTGCTGGAATTGGGTATATCTAGTTTAATGAAAACAAGGACTAGGAGTGACATGATAGCAGTGTTCCAATATCTCAAGAGTTGCCACAAAGAAGAGCTATTCTCCAAAGCACCTGAAGGCAGGACAAGAAGCAATGGATGGAAACTAATCAAGGAGAGAAGCAGCCTAGAACTAAGGAGAAACTTCCTCACAGTTAGAACAATTAATCAGTGGGACAACCTGCCTCCAGAAGTTGTGAATGCTCCAACACTGGAAGTTTTTATGAAGAGATTGGACAACCATTTGTCTGAAATGATACAGGGTTTCCTGCCTGAGCAGGGAGTTGGACTAGAAGACCTCCAAGATCCCTTCCAACTCTGTTATTCTGTTATTCCTGCCAGCCCTATATTTACCTGTATGACTTACTCCAATAGAAAGATATTACTTCAGTTTTCTAATTTGTAGCCATGGCTTGGAATAAGTCTTCCCCACTTCTCTGGCTCCAGGAATAATTACAATTTTTTTTCCCAGAAACAAAATTATTATAAGCACTATTGTTTCTTCTGGCAACTAGTATGCCTCTGTTATGGGAAGCTAAGTCCTAATGTGGCCAGTGGCCATTTGCACAACTGGATAATGATTGTCATATGTATTACTATGTGCTTTAATCATTAATATACATGTAATAATTTTAAGTCATTTTCTAATTAAATTTTTGAATAAGGGTCAATAGATGGCAGCAGCAAACTTACCATTCTGGTTTCAGAAGTTGAGTTGAGCCAGCCCTTAGTAGTGTTTGAATGGGAGACTACTACAGAAAACTGGAGGGAAGTAGCCTAGGCAGAGAAGTAAGTATTGGGGAAAGGAAATGGCAAACCAGTTCCATCTTATGGTTGAGATCATGCGTGAACATGTTCATGAAATTACCAGGAGTCATGAAGTCCAAGCTCAACTTGGACATTTTGATTTATTTGAATTGATTTAATTAGATCCTTCATGTAATAATTAACAATGCAAAGAATCCTCAGCAATATCTAAGATATGTATGTGTTTCTTGTCTGGTGCCAAAAATAATCCATTAAAATATATGGAAATCTCAAGAGAAGCAGGGATGGAAATTATCATATGCTATTTCTTCTGTTCTCCATCTGAGCTTGAGGCACTTAGAGGAAAGAAATATTCATGTACGTTTGTTGTTTGTTGACTTCAGTTCGGCATTTAACACAATCATTCTCCAGCATCTAGTAGAAAAACTGGGTCTTTTAGGCTTAAACACTCCTTTGTTCAACTGGATTCTTGATTTTCTTACTAACAGGCCCCAATATGTGCGAGCTGGAACAAATATTTCTAACACCATTTTCTTGAGCTCAGGTTCTCCTCAGGGCTGCATCCTAAGTCCGCTGCTGTTCACCCTGTTGAACCATGACTGTTGTGCTAGGTTTGCCACCAACCATATTGTGAAGTTCGCGGATGATACAACAGTAGTAGGCCTTATTCATGATGACAATGAGGTGCTTAATGCAAGGAGGTTGAGGGTTTGGTGAACTGGTGCAAGGAAAACAGCCTAGTTTTAAACACTGGAAAAAACAAAGAGATCATTGTCAATTTCAGAAAAGGCAGGCACAGCCACATTCCTCTATGCATTAATGATTCACCTATGGAGATGGTTACCATCTCCTGGGTGTGCGGTTAACAAGTAGGCTGGCTTGGTTGCTCAACAGTGAGACACTGGTGAAGCGGGCACAGCAGCGCCTGCATTTTCTGTATCACATGAGAAAAGTACATCTTTCTTTCCCTGTCCTTATCACTTTCTACAGAGGGACGATCGAGAGCATCCTGTCATACAGCATTACAATCTGGTTTGGAAGCATCATTCCTTCAGACAGGAAGGCAGTCCAGAGAGTAGTGAGGATGGCTGAAGAGATCATTGGCAGTTCCCTCCCTTCCATCCAGGACATAGCACATAAGAGTTGCTTGAGCAGGGTCCGCAAGATTGTCTGGGACACTACATATCCTCTTCATGACCTGTTTTCCTTGTTACCTTCTGGGAGGAGGCTTCACGGTATCCGAAGTAGAACATCCAGATTCACTCACAGCTTTGTTCCATACACTATTAACCTTGTGAACTCTAAAGCTTCCTCCTTCCATTATGTATTCAAGATGGACAGTGATTAATATTTATATGTTACTTATATGTAAAGGGTGTAGGTATATACATATGTTGTATATAGCATGTTTAAATGTGTGTTATGTATGTGTACACTTTTGAGAACAAGCAACAAAATTTCATTTTTAATGTGTGCCGTTGTGCCCACAGGAAAAAAAATGACAATAAAGGTTATCTAATCTGAGCTAATCTAATCTAATCTAATCATTCATGGTTATTGCCACCTAGTGGCCCAAAACAGAACTGATATTCAGATAATTCAGCCAGACCATGTGCCTTCGCTTAATGGTTCTTCCTCAAAACATGTTGAACCAACTCATCCCTAACAAAATACATTTGAGGGCCCCATATTACAGGTGGAATTGTTTGATTATTAAATCAGCTTTTTCCAGCTGTTTGCCAGATGTGTTGGAGTACAAATAATTGTATGCCAGATGCTTCATCAAAAAAAGAGGAAAGGACAAGTCAAGCAATTGAGATAGATTTTGCAGATTTTACTTTGGCAATGTCAGAGTAGGAGCCAAAACTTTATAGAAAGAGAAATACATTAACAAGACAAGACACTGTCTGCTTCAGACTTGCAAAATGGCAAACTTACTTATCCTTCTAAAGTTTTCTTTTGCAGACAAATCTCTTTCCCCCCTTCACTGCTTCAAAGAAATATTAGAATTTATGTTTTCTTTCAGTTGAGCTCAACCTTTGAAGCCACTGAATTAATGTACTTAGTCTTTCTGTCAGGCTGAAGTCTTTTCCTTTACAACTGGTTGCTACTCAACTCTGGGCCCACGCTCAAGCCTGGCCCTGGGATTTCGTATGCTGCTTCTTTTGAAGCTACACACTACTCTTGTGACTATCCATGCCTGTAGGAGAATTGATGAGAAAATTCTCACAATACATCATGAAGCCTGAACAACAAGAAACACATGAAATGTAAAACTGACTCTATACACACAGACCACCAAACTCTATCAAACTCTTAAAATACCTTTTAAACTTAGATGGGTCTTTTGTTAACGTGAGGGTTTTGGTTCCTGCTTATGGCAGGCTCTGCATGTCTGGACCTCAAAATCAATTGTATTCATGATTTGTTCTTCCCCCAAAGATTTTGGGCACATTAATTTATTATGTTTATTCCAACACTTAGAGCTCCTAATTCAGAGCGATGTATATTTCCAAATAGCTTTGAGGCCTAGCACAAGCTAGCAAATCAAAATTCTTTCAGTGTCCTTATTTCAGCCTTGTAAATTAATTATAAAAGCTAGTAGCCTACAGGATTCAGACAAGAGTTTCAGCTCTCCTGCTCTCAAATAATCCATGCTGGACAGGATCTTTTGCCAAGCTCAGAACACCTCTTTTTCCATATCCTATTTTGCCAATCAGAATCAGACTATACAATATGTTTATTACAAAGTACACAACTAACATAGCCCACTCTATACAAAAGGCACAGGGAATCTGATAGATTAGAGGACTTAAGCATCTATAAATTCCTTTCCTCCCACCACTGTTATTTCCCTTATTCTGGGTCTTTTTTTCTTTTTTCATGGCTGAAGAGGAGGATTTTGAAGTAAAGCCCATGAATGATGAAGCCAGTTTCAGGATACCATGCAATTCTTGAATTGATGAGTAGTGTGAGCTGTGTTCTTCATAACAAGCATAATATATAGCTTAGACCCTCAGTCTGCAGAAAAATATTCCAAACATTTATTAAACTGAGCATGTTGTCTTTAGCAGAATCTATAGCAAAAGCTAAACTAATTCTATTTAATGTTCTTGAGACTTAAACATTCAGAATAAATATAGATTAAAAAAATCCCACAATTTTCAGTAAGAAAAAGATCTCATTAAGGCAAATCAATGGCTTGACCAATTGGAGAACTTTAAATGAAAGGTATACTTGGCTATCTTTTGTCCAGTTTCTATACATTCTTACAAAGAATGTTCCTTTCATTTTCAAACTCCAAAATTCCTAAACAAAAGATATTGATGTTACTTAGTAGCTATGCAAATAAATATTCATTACAATGGGTGCATGAATAGCTAATTGAATAGTTTTTGTTAATATTATACTAGATATTCATGGACATGTGCCGTTTTCTATCATGGAAATACTGCCCTAGGCTAGCTTTGTTTTTCTTGTCAAGAACAATTTGTGTGCTTTCATTTAAATGAATATAAACTCCTACTCTCATGACAAAATAATTCACCATTAATTTGAATAAAGAATTTCTTTATTTTATTAGGTATGTTTTATTTAAAAGAAAACTCTCAATGCATTTTGAACTTTCTTTTCATATAATATAACCAATTTTAATATTTGGATGTGTTATGAGTGTCTGTATGTAAGATATACAGGTACACACATATTAAGTGCTGGACAGAGTTCCAGTTGTGCGTAGAACAGATTATATTTAAAAACTAATGAAATTGCGAAAGAAAAAGAAAAAGTAAGACTGCCTTATGGAAACTAACATCATTACTCCCCTCTTTCTCATGCCATCTCCCCCCCCCACAACTTTTTCCTCAAGCTTGTGTTGTTAAAATTTTGTTTCTGAAAGATCTGTAATATTTAAAACCACACATGCTTATTCCAAACATATCTCATTGATTTCAGAGGGATTTAAGCATTCAAAGCATATTTACAGAAAATATAGGATGAAAGGGGTCTTTTAGGTCATCTAATCCAACTTGTTCCTCATTGCATGAATCCACTAAACCAATGGTTCCCAATCCTTTGGGCACCACAGACCGGTTCCATAGGGGAAAAAATGTTGACGAACGGGGTGGGGGTGGGGGTGGGGAAGAGACATGGTTTTGTTCACTACCTAGATTTCACACATGCACAGATGAGGTTTCGCTCACTTGCGTGGCCTGTTTCTAACAATCTGTGGACCAGTAGCAGTCTGCAACCCAGGGATTGGGGACACCTGCACTAAACCATAACTGGTTGGTGGCTACCTAATAAGAGGGCATACTCCATTGCTCTATACTGCTTAATGGTTCTTACCATATTCAGTCTGGATTTTGTTTCCTTTAATTTCAAAATGTTGGTTCTTCTCCTATTGTCAGTTTCAGCAGAGAACAAATCTGCATGTTCTTGAAAGTGGCAGCCTTTTGTATATTTGTAACCCATTATTATATCTTTCAGCTTCTTTTGCAAGTTAATATCCTCAGGTCCTTTAACTATTTCTTATACAGCCTGGTTTATGTATCTTTTACTCTTTTGTTACTTTTTCTCATTCCAGCTTTTCCATGTCCTTTTTAAACTATGGTGCCCTTAACTGGCAGACTACTTCAAATAAAGTCTAACCTGCTCAGAATACAATGAAATTATTATCCCTGCAGATCTAAATATAATATTTCTGTTAATGGAGTCCAAGACTGCATTGGCTGTTTTACTGCTTCAGCATGTTCATCTGGTAGTTCACAAAATAGTCTTCAGTCAAGCAAATGGATTATCTGCACTTGTACACCACCTTTTATTCCCTCTCTACTCATCTTGAATGTTTTCCTATTCTGACTTTAAACTATTGTTTTCCCTTTACATTGTTTCAAGTGCTCCCACCCATTTTGGTTGGAGGATTTTACTTTCTTATACTCTACTTCCAGCAGCAGTTCCTTGTGTATTATTGTACACACAACAAAGAATTCCCCTTCCATTGAATCAATTGTAGTCCAGATGTTTAAAATCTTCCAGAGCTTCCCCTTATTAGCACTCTTGAAACAGAACAATGACTATTACCTTTGCCTAGCTTATAAAAAAGTGTTGGTTCAAATGCTTACAGAGAGGTAAATGACTGGAGAAGTGATATGGTGCACTCTTGGAATAACTTTTTAAAAGTCCTGGGGGTGGGGGCTGGAGATAGCTCTGGAAAAGAGAATATTAGAAAGAGGAAGTGTTTGGCCATGTTTCAAAGTAAATTTCTATATGCTAGACAAAGTTATAGCCATAATAATATTTCTGCACTCTTGGTAAATGCATGTTCGGGAACTATTAGAATGCAACAAGGAGAAAAAGAAGATTTTTTTTATTTTAAAGGTGGCTACCATGCCTGGATATATGTGCATTCTGATACTTTAACTTGTAGATATACATTTAAATTTTTGTTTGTGTGTGTGTGTGTGTGTACATGTGTGTTTCCCCATTCAATTATGTCCAATTCTCAAAGCTACTTGAACAAGTCCCTGCAGTTTTCTTGGCAAGGTTTGCCAAGAAATGGTTTGCCATTGCCTTCTTCCTAGGGCTGAGAGAAGCCTTAGGGGAAACTATCCAATGCAAAGAAGTGGCAATCTGCAATCCAGAAGGAGTATTCTATTAACGGTTGCCAGAATGGCAATTCCAGACAGGAATTTCCTAAAACCAGTTAGACTCAAGCCAGCATGACCTGGGACAGAAGCAGTTTAATAATTCATTGCAGATATCTTCTAAACCTCTGCAGTCCTGTTGCTATGCATTTGATTTTTCTTATTCAGATGCTGGACATTATGCTTGTCACATCTGAACATCGCCTTGTATGACATGATGTTCAAGCCTGTTGAGGTCATTTTGAATTGTGATTTATCTCCACTAAGGGATCAGCTTGGTGTTCATTTGAAAATTTGATATAAGCATTCCTTACATACTATCCTTTTGTTAACGTATAAAGATGTTGAATAGCACAGAGCTTAGTAAAGAGGGAACTGTACGTGACAATTTTCTTTTCTTTTTTGGGAAGAGTGGAAGAAGGCATAACACCTATGTGCATCTTGATCTTCATTCACTGTTTAGATGAGGCAAACTTGGAAAAACACTGGATACTTGTACTTTCCAAGCCATACTAGTGTATTAAGAATTACAAAACAGATTCCAGAGAGAGAGATACTTAATAGTGGTGAATATCTGTTGGTCGGGTGTAGGATGAGGGTGAAGGTTCTTTCTCCGAGCTTGTGGGTTGGTTTCCGAACATTTTGTTACCAGGCTAGGTAACATCTTCAGCAGTGTTTAGGGGATGTCAGTGTCAGTGTTCTGTTTATAAGGGCTTCAGGTGTGGGTGGGTCAAGTGAGCGTCTTGTGATGGGTGAGGTGTGAGTCATCAGTGGGAGTCTTGTGATGGGAGGTGAACTGCTGGTGGCAGGGGGCTTGCTCACAAATACCAGCTGGCAGTCAAATGCCACAATCCCAAATCCTTAATCACTGCCCACACTGACACCAAACAACACCAGTTCAATTGGAGCAACACTAAAATCATCGGCCATGCTACCATGCTGCACGCTCATGAGTTCATCGAAGCCTGGCCCTCCACAAGCAATTCTATCAAGCAGCCTACAAACCCCTCAGAATCCAAATCAACTTCACAGCACCAACCCTCAACCAACCCACGCAAGCCCTCCGTCCCCCTCCCACCAGAGGTTCACTTCCCAATGACTCTGACCTGATGTAACCTCCCCATCACAAGACCCATTACAAGCCTCTCACTGATGACTCACAGCTGACCCATCACAGGACCCTCACTTGACACACCCACACCTGAAGCCCTTATAAACAGAACACTGACACTGACATCCTCTAAACTCTGCTGAAGATGTTACCTAGCCTGGTAACAAAATGTTCAGAAACCAACCCACGAGTTCGGAGAATGGACCTTCACCCTCAGAGATATACTTAGTAATGACTTAAGGCTACAAACCTGTATCTGTCTGAATCCAGTCATCTAACATAAGGTTAGTTTATTAATTTTCTCAAATCAAGCTTCTTGCTTCTCTACTTTCTCCAATCCTACATGATAAAAGTAAAGAAGTAAAACCAGACACATGAAATATAGGAAATTCTCATACAGGAGGATTTGCAAACATCATGTGAAATATTATGACTGGCAGGAACTCTTCAGGCAAAAGTTATTGCTTAAACGGTTGTAAAATCCTTTTAACTGCAAATACAGGTAAGGAATGAATCTACTTTTAATAACATATACAAGACAGTATGTGCTTGCTTAAAAGAGAGAAAAGTAAAAAGTGCTTAGGGTTTTAAAAACCCGTGCCTGAGTCATGCTTTCATGCTGCTATCTTGATATTGTTATGGCAATTGTTTGCAATTACTTTTTGTTGGGAAAATTTTTCAATTTATCAGTCTTTCCTACAGTCCTGGAATTCCCTAGCAAGGTTCAGGAGCTGTCGTGCTGACAGTCCATAGCTTGAGTGTAAAAGCTGTACATGAAGCTGTACTGCAAAGGCAGCAATAGTTGCATAAATGTGTGCTAATCCTCTTCCATTTTAGCAACAGGCAGAAGAAAACAATAGGCACAATGATTCTCTATATTCCTTAAAAAGGAACAATAACAACAACATTCTAACCTTTATCAGAGGCTGTTTTTATTGCAGACTCTGATGCAGTCCTGAATTCGTCTAGGGAGAGAAAAAATAATTTTAACTGTTCACACCTGCCTGGCAAGAGCACTCTTGGGGATTCAGAAATCTGCTGTTGTTTTGAGACTACTGTGAATATAAATCCAACACTCCCCGCTTGTTTACTAATTGTAAGTAAACAGGTATATAAAGACATGACTGTTCAATGCTCTTTTCTCCAAAGACAAGAAACTGTTTAAAGCACAATAGTAATTATTCAGAGTTTAATTTCCAAATAGCGGATTTACATTGTCCGAAGCTCTTTTATATCATAACGATTGCATATTTAATAATTATTGTAATAATTCATTAATATCAACACAGTATTGTTATTGTCATAACCACCATCAATTTGCAGGACACGTTAGATTTGCGCAAGGATGTATCCCTTGCCCAAGAATTTTATCATATAAACTTTCAGGGAAAGAAGATAACAAAAAGAGGGAAATAAATATAGGGAAATGTATTTTCCAAGGCAAAGGAAATGGATACAGAGGGTATCAGGGAAGAAAGCTGGCTTGTGTTCAGATTATTGCTTTTTTACATTCATGGAAGATTGGGATATCCAATGAAAGAAGCATCTTTCTGGTATTTTTCTCTTCTGAGCAGGATCCTCTATGCTCATAATCCCATCCTTTTATCTCACTTATTTCCACTTAAGCTTGCCTACAATAGGACAAATGTTCTTGGAGTTGAATTTTTCTTGCCTCCCCACCCTAAGGCATACAAACTGAGGCATTGTGCCGTATCTAAATATATCTAACAAACTAAAATTATAGATACCTGGTTGATCTTGGTAAAATGGTTTTAATCTTGTAAACCATCCAGAGTCACTTGTGCAAGATAGATATAAATCTATCTACAGATCATCACCAATTAATGTACAGATTAATATAGAATCTACTTCAGAATATTTGGAGAATTGCATCTTTTTGCAGGCTTGGAAAAACTACAGCTCCTATTGGAAATAGACTGTGTGTTCCTGGAGTGGCAATGACCTGCCATTGATCTCAGTGTCACTTTCAAATACGCACAGAAGGAGCTGTGCTTTTTATCTGCTCCAAACAGGCTTCCTAAATACAAGACAAAACAAGCAATATCTAAACTGAATCAACTTGTGGGTACTTTTGGGAACACTACATCTGTGTGGTCTCCCACCCAGGGGTGGGATTCAAATATGTGAACAACCGGTTCTCTGTGTGGATGCTGCTTCCAGAAGTCCATTCTGGGCCTGGGCAACAAAAAAAATAGCTACCGGTTCTGTCGAAGTGGTGCAAACCGGCTGAATCCCACCGGCTGCTCCTACCCCCTGGGAAAAAAAATCTGCATGGAAATAGGTCTATGGTATATGTAAAGGAATGTAAATACATGCTAAAGGAACAGAAACAGAATTATGGGGGACAGATTTTATGGAAATATGGGGCTAGGAGAGGTGGCACTATTATTAAATGTAAAAGCATATTTTCACCTCCCAAACAAATGAATGAATGGTTCCAAGTTCACTTCATCACCTTTTAGTACATAAAAGTGTTATGCCACTGCCATTTAATTATGTCTTTTATATTCCCAATAAGATATTTATAATGAGAGACTTAGACTTTCATGTATCTTAATTAATGAGATTTTCTAAACCAGTTGCAACCTGCATTTGGCCTTATGATGCCTCCTGGAATAACAATGATCTGCCAGTTAATACATAGAGGTTCACAACTGATTGTTGCTCCTCTTCTTTAGAATATTAAGTAGATTTGATTAATTATTATTCAGCCTGCTTGCATCTTACACACAGGACGTTATCTTTGCACTGGCTCCCAGTAGACAAAAGAATAATAGTAGTTTAAATGAAAAGCTTTTGAAATCACTTTAACTGAGATTGAGATTATAACTCTGGAAAAGAATGTACACAGGATCAAAGCATTTAGTTTTACTGAAGTCAGAGATGTTCCGGACTTTAAGATACCTTTGAAGCAATATTGCAGTATTTTCCAATATAGTTATTCTTATTTTATTCTCTAAGATAATAAACTGGGAAAAATATACCACCTCATGGACTAGGGGAAGAGTGCACATGCTGAAATAGACTTCTGCAAACGAATTATTCCACAGTCATAAATGGTGTAGAAATATTTATGCTTACTCAACCTAAGAGTGAACTATGCTCTCGACAGCTGTCACCTTCTAGATAGAAATCAAGAAAAGCAGATATCACCACGATCCAAAGGCTCAGAAATCACTGATAGTGCTTTACATGATAGAGAGCTTTCACCTGAATGGGATGACAGGTGCAAAGTCTTCTACCATATTCTGAGTGTTCTGCCTAAATCAGGGCACAGTATCCATGTTGCATGGTAGCCTTGACTGACAGACAACATGCTACAGAACCCCATTGTCCAGGACAACCTATGAACAATACGTTTCCAGACTATATGATTTCTGGAGGCTAAGGGACTATTGTATATTATAGGGGGACTTCTTTTCCGAATAGAAATAATAGTATAGAGTTTCAGAAATAGCTCTGTGGTTAAAATGAGCTGGTTTTTCGGCATTTTATCCTTAAGTATTTTGAAAATTCTGTTCACTGAAAACAAAAGTAATGTGCCTTCTCTGTAGTAAATTTCCTAGGGAGAATATTTGGAGTTACAATGTGATCTTTCAGAAAGGCTGCTGTGATATTTCACATTTGATGTGGTCTACTCATCATTTTCAACCTGCTTTGTGCACAGTATTCAGAAACTAAGTTTCTGGACAGAAGGTTGGTAATAGCACATTGAATCATTAGAGACTTTTGTTTAGAAAGACTGTTATGTGTTAGTCATGATGATGGGTTCAATACTTAGAGTCAAGGCTAGAGACCTTGAGACAAGATGACCAGCGATTAGAGTCTGAGAAATCTTTCTTTCCTTATGAGGCATGGATGAAGGTTCATGGAGGTTTATCTATACAAATAGATTTATATTTGCAATTCTAATGCATAATAAATGATAAAGAAACATCTAGGGGGTCAAAGAAAAAATGAAGTAGTGAAAAACTAGATGTAATTAATCTGGCAGTATAGATATTGTTTTGCCTGCTAGTTACTAAAAAGATTTTAAAAAATCAAATAGAAAGAGTAATTTTTGTTTGCTAATTTAATCGTTTCTGAAACTAGTTACTTGTCCTCAAAAGCAGTTGGGATGACAAACAGTTAAAACACAGCAGTGTAGAATTACAGTTCACACATTTTTTTCAGGGCAGATACATTTTGTGTTTTATAAGTTAGCTTACAATTGAGCTTTTGTTTTTTGCTATTTTGGGGGTAGGTTTTTTTTTTAATGATAAGACCCCTTCTGGGACATGTCACTTGCAACTTGTGTTTGTCATGCTTATAGTGCAGTGAAAAACACACACTAAATTCAATCTTTAAATTAAGCTGTAACCAAGCTTGTATATTCATTAGAGGAGAAAAATTCTCTTCTGAGAAGTTCAAATTGTTTATTGATTTTCATTTCTGTGTTCAAGTGAAGCTTGAGTAAGTCTGTCTTATGGGAGTCCCTCTGGGGCAGCCTGGCCAACAAGTGCATTACATTTAAACCTAAGTGAGCAGTTACCAACAAAAATCTGAGAATTCCTTTAAAATTATATTAATAAAAAGCTAAAGGGTAAGATTTCCAGTTCAATAAAGTTGTTTTGGGGACAACAGAAAGAACAGTCTTGTATTCTAGCCTATATAAACATTCACCTTTGACAATATTACTGATTTTTTTAACTGAAATTAAAAATGGGAAATGTGGAATTAGAGGCATGTTGCACAAAAAAGCAAAACAACAACAAAAAACCCCTATCCCCCCCAAGTGTATTTCTTAAATATTGTCAAAATTATAAGAAAAGGCAATTTAGTAGATGTGAATTTGAGTTTACTAATAAATTGTAAAATTATAAGGCCATCAAACTATCCTGTCAAGCCTGAGTATTATTCCTCTGTTGTCTTACTCTAGTAAAAGCAGCCCTTGATAACTTGATCTGTCAGGGCATTCAAAACTCCAAGGCATTTTGGCTGGCATGAAAATTTTATTAAGATGGGTTGTTTGTTTCCCCACACTTTTTGTGAATTTCATAAAGAATATTGTTTCTTACCAAAGGCATTAATAGTTGTATCTTGAACTTTCAGTTGCAATGAAAATGTATCAAAAGACAGAAATTCGGCTAGTGTGCTGGACTAGTCTTCATTCCCTGAGGACACACTATTTCTCTCCTTTCCTGGTCCTTCAATATTTTTTTGGCCATATTTCAAGCTTCATTCAGGCATATACACAAATTAGCAATCACCTCATCCCCATTTGGCTAAAAGTTTGTGGCTTCAGCATTTTAGCCTTTACTAATGGGTTATTATCATTTGCTATTAGCTACTGAGTTAGTCATTTTGCATCACTTTTCATATCAGTATTAATGCTTTCTGGTTTGATTATTTTGCTGTTTATAGTTTATATAATTTTCAAGTGTACACACACACACACATTGTGTTTGTGTGTGTGTGTGTGTGCGCGTGTGTATCTTCTACCATAGATATTATTTGTGCATGCTGTTTGCAAATGTTATGGTTCAGAATAGTGCTTTCAATAGCATAGGAATTGTTGTTGTACTATAATATATCCCATCATATTTGAATACATAATAAGAATTGCAGCTTAATGTGACACACAAATATTTGCTACAGATTAAGATCCCATATATGGATCTCCGAAGTAAAGATGTGAATTTTCTCTTTCCCCACGCTTTTTGTGAATTTCATAAAGAATATTGCTTCTTACCAAAGGCATTAATACCTCTATCTTGAACTTTCAGTTGCAATGAAAATGTATCAAAAGACAGAAGCTCTTTCTGTTATTAAAATGAAGTTTATTTGGAGGATACTTGATTTTGATAGAAAATTGTAACTTAATAAGCTTACACTTACATTTTGATATTTGTTATACAGTTGGCCATGTGTTCAAACTACTTTAGGTCCATTCAAGGGACTGACATACATAGCTATATCTTTTCCTCCTTTGGGGCATATCATAGGCTACTTTTGAAAACTACTTTTGTCAGTATCAAAAAAGAGTTTGTCATTCAAAACTGGAAGCTGCTGCTTGATGATTAACATCTTAAATGTCTCATTGAGCATACAGAATTAGCTGTATAGATTTTGGATTCAGACCAATAAATGGTATTCCTGAGGATTCCATTAAATTATAATGTTTGTACTTCAAATATATTTGAAAACCAAGAACCATATTCCTTCAGGTGTCATCTGTTTGGGCCTATCTATTAACCAGAGCTGAAACTAGCATTAGATCGGGCAGAGCAAAAATGGCAGGGGACATTCATGTTTGTTTAGAAACACCACCTTCCCCCTCTTTCAGACATTTTCTCATTTTCTTTCTAATTTTCTCTCTCACAACATTTAATCTCTATCTTTCGAACAATAAACTATGGGAGAAACAGAGGGAGGGAAAGAAAACGAAAATCTCTTAACAGAAGTCTGACCTTATCTCTGGAAATTAGGCCAAGGGGCGCAATAAATTAGACTTTGGGTCACTTAATAGTTGTTGGGATGCAGGTTGTCCATCCATACTTCAATAGATGTAGGATAAATTGAGATTTCAGTGATAAACACAGTAACCTTTCCTTCACCTGCTTTGGTAGAATGTACAAACCTTTAAAACATGTTAGCTACTAATCATTATTCTATAGTTCATATATCATAGGATTGTTATATTTGAAAATCATTAAGCCCATATCAGCTACATTTTTGAGTTTTAATGTGGCAATTAGATTTAAAACATACTTCCTTTTATAACTGAAGTACTATAATAGCCTTTTTTATTTTATTTTGCCAAAAGTTATAAATGGTAACAGTTTATTCTTGCAAAAATTCTTGCATCCAGTTTTGGTCACCACGATGTAAAAAAGTTGTTGAGACTCTGGAAAGAGTACAGAGAAGAGCAACAAAGACGATTAGGGGACTGGAGGCTAAAGCATATAAGGAATGGTTGCTGGAATTGGGTATGTCTAGTTTAATGAAGAGAAGGACGAAGGGGGACATGATAGCAGTGTTCCAATATCTCAGTGGCTGCCACAGAGAAGAGGGAGTCAAGCTATTCTCCAAAGCTCCTGAAGCCAGGACAAGAAGCAACGGATGGAAACTAATCAAGGAGAGAAGCAACCTAGAACTAAGGAGAAACTTCCTGACAGTTAGGACAATTAACCAGTGGAACAACCTGCCTCCAGAAGTGGTGAATGCTCCAACACTGGAAGTTTTTAAGAAGAAACTGGACAGCCATTTGTCCGAAATGGTATAGGGTTACCTGCCTGAGCAGGGGGTTGGACTTGATGACCTCCAAGGTCCCTTCCAACTTTATTATTATTATTATTATTATTATTATTATTATTATTATTATTATTATTATTATTATTATTATTATTATTATTATTATTATTATTATTATTATTATTATTATTATTATTATTATTATTATTAAATTATGACAGACATAAAGTTGTGCCCTTTATTTGAATATACATAATATTGTTTCTCTCAATTGGGTAAATAAATAAGAGAGTAGGATGTAATCTAGCTACAGTAAGACAGTAAGACAGACAAGTCATATTCAAAAATTTTGGCCAAGCTTAATGTTATATGAGGCTCCCCAAAAGGCATCTTAAAGGAGACAATTCTGAAGAAGTCCTGAATCCATAGGATTTTTTCTACTATCACCTTGTTATATATATTCCTATTTTGCAGGCAATGTTCTTGAGAGGATGTTGTATATAGTTGCCCTGGAGGAAACCTTCAGCATGATTTTTTCCCCTTGAGTTCATGCTTAGTCATTCAAAATATCTTGGTAATATTGACCAATTCCATGAACCCAGATTGAACAATCATATAGTAGCAAGTTTGCGAATGATTTAATAATGGCAATGAGACTCAAATGTTTGGGTGAGCAGTCACATATAAGCTAAAGGATGAAAAAAGAAAGAAGATGATATCTGCCTTGCAATCATAATACAGCACCAGTGGTGCCAATTTGAACAACAGAAGAACAATGAAGTGACATTGAAGAGACCTTGTGAATGAGTGATTCCTGGAGAAAGCAGTTATGGGATGGTTGCATGTTTTAAATGGGACTGTATTCCCTCAGAAAGAACAAGTGTACACTTGGGTTTCATGACTTTCATGGAGGCCCAATGAGGGACATTCACACCAAGGTGCTGTTCAGAACTGTAGGATGGTGTATGCAAGATTGTTGATCCAAGTCCAATCTTTTTGTGCATACATGTGACATACATACCCACACTGGGCTCAGCCTGAAACATTTATTAATTAGCTTTAATTGATACACAAATTTTGCCATATCCTGGAAAAGGCAGCCTAACTATTTGTTCTCACAGTGGTAATATAGTACTACGGTTACTATCATGTATACCACTATATCCTTGTTTCAGAACCTACAGATCATGAAGTCTGAAGACATTAGGTTGCTGAACCATATATTTGATTATACATATGCACACCTCTGTTAAGATGTCTACACTGTTTATCAACTATGCACCTACTGTCTAGCTGCAGGTTTTTTGCTTAAACATATTAATATCTAAACAATTTTTGGATTGTGTTCTCTGTTACCTAGAATGACAAAGACAAATGTAGTTAGTCAATGAGATCAGGGAAGGTCCTGCTTGTGTTTGGAGCCCATGCCAACACTCTTAAAGTGCTATCTGATGATTACTCATGCGTGGGCAGGGAAGTGCAGCTATGTGAATTTGTAATGGAAAAGATGCTTTAGAACCAGCGTGGTGTGCTTGCTGCTACTTGTCACTAGTTCCTTAAAGAATCTGCATGATTTCAGGGAAATACAGCTTTGGGTTATTTTATTTTATTTCGTATAGAATAACAGAATACAACATTAACCGTTGTTTTTATCTTCAGTACTCATGCTGCTGCTTCTTGCTGGGAGATCCTTGTGAGGTCTACCAGCTAGAATTCATCTCCCCAACCCAATATTCATGAAGTCCCAGTTATTATATTTTAGGTGTCAGTTGGAGATCTATCTCTTTGTTTATGAACATTAGATGAATGGCTGATTTGTTTTTATTTTAATTAACATTTTATATTGTTTACATTTATTAATTTAGTGCAGGGGTGTAAAACAGCCGGCCCAAGGGCCGGATGCGTCATGCCAAAACCGCGCCCACCCCATTGCCGGCAATGGAAAAAAAGTCACGATACGTCGCGACACGTCACATGACAGTGCAAGTTTGACACCCCTGATTTAGTGTATGTGTTGCTTTTAATTTACTGTACATGTTGTCAACTGCTTCAGGACGGGTTTACCTAGCAAGTGGTATAAAACGCATTAAACAAATAAATAAAACAAAACGAACACCACAATTATATATATTATCATGCATATGGGAAGCCTGACTGCTAGGTATGCTCTTCATATCCTTGGTCACACCTTAAGGAGGTCTTAGTAATGTTCCTGGAATATTCTAGCTTTAATAGTTTAATCTAAAAACTGTAAGAAAGGATCCATAGGTGCCTTTTGATCATCGTGAAGATTCTTCTGCTGGATAGGTGCAGTCACAGATTTATAAAAAAGATTTTTATTCTCAAAAATTATGGCCTCTTTTTCAACTGTCCAGTTGAGCCATAACTCACCAAATGCAGGATTCTGTAGGACTACAGAAATTTGTGTAGTTGTGAAACCAATGTCATGATTTTTCACATAACATTTAGAACAAATCTAACTCTCAAGCAGTATCTAACTTTGTAAAACAACCTGTTTCAAATAGTTTATTTTTAAGGTTGTATTTCTAATTTACTTTAGTGGGTAGATGGATATGCTTGGAATGGCATTATGAAATATCTGGGATATTTTGGATTTTATCTGTAAATCATCTTTTAGTCCTTTCTGGTCTTTTAAATTGTGGCCTGCTACTAATGAAGGAGCTCGATTTGGCTATAAATACAAATGACCATTGGCTACTTTCTCAAAAGGCAAGATGGAAGAGTACCGTTAATTTCAAGGACTACCCAAGGCAGCTGTGCAGGTAATAAACAGCAAATCAAATAGAAATTCCCAGAACTGCTTTCATTGCAAAGGGCACTTAAAAATGCAATATGATATCTGAAAGCACCCTAAAGGGAGTCTTCTTTTGGAAGAAAAAAAAAAGATAAATTGCATGGGAAAAGATCATTCCATCACTTTTCTGAGATATCATAAAAAGGACAGAGGGAAGTCAAACATTTAGATGGATGGGGATTTTTTTTCACCATTTAATAGTCACTATAAATATGGTGGTTGACAATAGATAAATGTGAAGAATGCTGAACATGGCCATCCTCACACCTCATGCATTATAAGACCTGTTCGGGGGCTGTTTATCTATATTAAAAAAAAGTCCACCTATATCATTGCCAAGAAGAGTGTATGTATGCTGTGATGGTTAACAACTAAATGAGGGTAGCTGTTCACTTCAGTTGCTCAAGTCTGCATGCTCTACAAAAAGCAAAACACACAGCTTTCTGTGCTCTATTTCTATTAAGGGTAGAATTAGCAATCATAAGAGAAGCAAACAGTAAGTATCCAAACCTTTGCAAATGTTGTGATGTTAACAGTGGGATGGATATGGAGAGGATATGCGGGAAGAAAGTTTTTCAGGACAAAATCACCATGGTAAAATGCCTTTCAATTATTTCTTTTGCTTGTTTGTTTCATTTCCCTACAAATGCCATATCAATACATACTCTCATATTAGCAAATGTGGGTCTGGGAACATACATTTGCTAAAATAATTTCAGTTTAGCTCTAATGTATCTTTCTCAGGTTTTATACAAGTCTGGAACATGATCGGTCTAATTTGACAAGTTACAGTTTATTGTTGCTTTTTTAATAAATATTTCACAGTTGTCATTAAGACTAGTAAAATAATTTGCAAAGCTTTTAATACCATTAATAAGAACATGCCTCATTTCCATCACATCCTTCATACTCACGGGTTTTATTTATTTATTTATAAAATTAATCTTGAAAATGATTAGTGGGGTTTTATTTTTGAGATATTAACAAATGTCAACAATGGCAATGGCTAATATTTTTATAATTGCATTCTACCTGTTTCTGACTGGCATATCTACTATAAGATCATTCATTTTTCTTTTTACAAAATTATTTGATCTTGAGCAGCAGTAATTGGCTCAATGCCACCAAATGAATTCTATAGTTCCATGGCCAATCAGTACTATATGATTCATATCTAGCTCTCTGATCACTATTCATGTACTTTATTAGGTTTTATAAAAATAGTAGTATTGTTTCAACATCTTAACATGTTCTAGTGTTATTTATCATTTTTCAGCATTTGATCCTTTAAGAAGGAAGGCTTATGGAATGTGCTTTAAATGGACAAGGACCAATGTTCAGTCCCTACCACTTCTGACAGAGTTGCTGAAACATTAAAGATTTGATCACTAAAGGCTGATGCAAACAATATAGGCTGACTAAACCTGTGGTTTTACTTTTTATAAGGTGTCTTCCCATCTCTCTAACAATGTTGTTAATAGTAAATCTCCAGGAATTTATGAGAAAATCATTACAAATCAAAATAAGCAACTTTCATAATGCCTTAAACATGCTGTTTTTCATTGGAGTCAGTTTACACATTTATTTTAATTGCTGCCTTTGCTTTTTGTATAATTATGAAACAATATGTAGCCTTTGCTTTTTAAACTAGCTTCCCCCAAACATAGCACTCACCAAATGTATAGACTTCAGTTTCCACAATCTCTTGGTCAAAATGACCATAGTTGAAACTGGATCAACACAACACAAATTTAAATTAGTCCAAGATCTATGACAGAGTCTTAAATCTTAAGAATGTTTTAATTCTAAAAGATCCAGTTGACCCTGGGAAATTCAGCTTGAATTAACTGAAGAGTGTCACTAAAGGCAAAAAATGGTAATTATAATTTTATTTTATAGTTACCCTGGAAATAAACTGGCCGTTTTCTTTATTTGGTCTTTTAAAAGTTGAGGAAATTCATTTTAATGTATAGCAATGTCCACCAAAGTTATTATTTTTATTTAAAATCTATTAGTGTTTCTTCCCTTGCTAATTTCCAGTGTTGAAAGGGATATTCATCTATCTAGAATCTGTTTGAAAGCAACATTTTATCAAAGAAATAAATGTTACTTTCTCTTCCTTTTTCTGCAGGATATCCCACTGTAAAGATATACTATTTAACTTATTCCCATTTTAAATACAATATATATCAAAATTCTTAAACCACTTATTTTTGAAGCAGTTTTCTTTTTATTATAATGTGCTACTCCAGGGAAACTAGTTTGGCAGCTTCAGGTTAACCCCTTTGTAGTAACATAGCAAGAGTATTTCAACAAATCTAGTTAAATGGCTTTATTATTTTTCCCCTAAGATCCTATATAACAGTCAGTAATGACAATAAAAGTTTCACATTATCTATTTTGTCTACATTTCCTCAAAGATCAATAAGGCTAAGTACATCTTCTGCATACTTCTATAAGAAGATAAATATAAAACTTGCATCAAACATAGCCTAGCACCAGCTTGCATTTGATGGGCCACTCCTCCTCCCCCTTTAAAAACCTGGAGAGAAATATCAATACTGTGCTTGAATGACATTATTTGGAACAAGGATGAATGTGATGGTATAAAGTCCAAAGGATTTACTCAGCAACTTTCCATAAATGATAAATGATGCCTGCAAAAGCATGGATTCATTTAGAGTATTTAACTAACATGTAAAAATCTTTCATTTTGATATTATGGATTTGTCACTGTGTTTAAATTGCTTGGCAGGCTGTACTGGGTGAAAATATTAACATTGAGAAGATTTTCCAACAAACTTTCTTGACTTGCATATTTTGAATGGTCCAATACTACCAAGGAAGGATAACTTTTGTCATTTTCTTTGGTGCATAGCAGAAGAGGTAATGCTCTGGAACCACCAAGGGAAAAGCTGTGCCTATTTTTTGGTGCCAAAGAGTCCATCTTCCATTTCTGACTCTATCACTTTAAAAGATGAAATAGGCATATCTTAGATCATTGAATATTTGACTGCCAGGTCTTTATTAATTCAAAAGTAACAACTGCTTGGATTGATAAGCAATTCAGGACCAGCTTACATTAAAAGTGTCCCTATACATCTTGGCAATAGTACCACTTGTACCGCACCACTTGTTAGTATCATAATGTAATCTGGAAGACTACAAGCTAACTAGGTGCCACCCTAGATTTTCCTTCTCCCAGAGTCTTCATCATTCCGTCCTTCAGAATGCCAGGACCTGGGCTATATACATATGTTCCCGGATTCGTTTTCAGTGTCCAAATTCTCAAAAATGCCTATATTCAGACTACACTCAATTGCCAGCTCCTGAATGATCGTTAAGGGCCCAGCATCTCAGTTGTTTATGGGTTGGCTAAGCCTGGTTATGATGAAGAATCTGGGAAGCTTTATCATAGTTGCCAAATGTCCCAAGTCTTTTTATGCTCCATTGGTTTCACTTTGCTAGCACACATCTGGGTTGCAAAGGGGGTGTCAGTTGACCTCAGATGTGACACTTGGTTGCCTTCATTCCAGTAGCTTTTGGGATACCTTCTGGTGGGGCGGGGGGGGGTGAGGGTCAGCTTCCAGTGTTTCTTGGTGAAATACTGGAATGAATTGCCATTTGACTCCAGTGGGTCATACTTGATTTGAAATACACTGAAACATGGTGTACTTCATGCCATGTACATCTCCCAAGGCCTGCTGGAAAAGTCAGAACTTAATAGATTTCCTAAAGCCATACTCAGCTACAGAGGAATACTATTAAAAAAAAAAAGGAGCAGCAATTGAAAAAGCTTACCCCAGAGGTTCCAGGAAGTAAAAGAGACAATTGAATGAAAATGTTCCTGAAGATACCTATGTTCATGAAAGGCTTTAAATATAACTGTCAGATCAGCCCCAGTTTGCTCTTTCGGGAAAGTAAGACTTGTGACTCCATTTAATTGAAGCAAAGGAACTTTTACTGGAAGAAACTGGTTGCAGTAAAGTCAGGTGGAATCTGGTGTTCCTGCGCAAAATACAAAGCTGTTCTTTCCAAATCTCCATCCCTCCCCCATGACCAGTCCCCAGCCAGCCAATGTGATGCCAGTATGATGTTGTGAGAAACTCTGAGGTGTGAAACTGGTAACATTCCATTCTCAGGGCAAACGGCCTTAAAGATCCTGGTACAAGCCAGTTTGGTGATCTGGTCTTCTTTCATTGTCACTTCCCCCTCCCCATTTCCCACCATTAAATACACAGGTGTGGATTGCCCCAAATGCCTTCCCCCTCCCTTCCCCTTTTGATGGCAGGAACTCAGCAAGGCACCAGGATGGAGATCCTGACAATAACAGCTTGATCATTGCAGGTCTGTGAAGCAAAGGAAAACTGAAATAGGTTCATAAGTACAGTTGCGATTTCACTCAGTGACTACTTCACTGGTCCCAATTGTTGTTAATAAATGAAAACTATTTCGGTCTTGTCTGCATTAACTTTCAGCTTGGTCACCTTCATAATGGCAATCTCTTTTTTCACAGCATCCCTTCAAGATTAATATAATGCAAATGCAATTATAGCTTTAGTCAAAATTATGAATGCAGAATATACTTTTTATGCAGAAATCTATAACGTCATTGAGTATTTTTTTTCCAGTATAGAAAGCATAACTAGGATCATCTTTAACATAAATGTTAAAGGTACTTGTGTGGATTCCTTTTTTAAATCCATACCTCTAAAGAAACCTTCATTTGGGTCATTTAGATTTTCTTTCTGTATCCATGCAAGCTGCTAGTCAGAACTGTCTGTATGCAGGAGAAAGATAAAAATTTCAATTAGGTTGAGTGCTGTCATAAGCAAGCTTCATGAGAAGGCTGGAGATAATATGCATTACATATTGATGCCTATCAGCACAGAGAACATAGCCATGTTTTATTCTGTACCCCTTTTGTAGGTCTGGCAGTAGCGGTGCCCAATAAAGGCCTAATCATATTAATTTATGCCCCTATCAATTATGCATTCAGATTCCCCTGATAGCTTGTCAGTTTTTATTCACAATTTTCTTAAAAAATACGCCTCTTACAGTTACTGAGCAAATAGTATGACTGTCAAAAAGTAAGATTTAAAGAATATTACTTAAAAGGGGTAGGTTTTTAAATTTATAAATCTTCTATTATGTGTCATGCATTTGTTAACTTTAAAAGAGGTGACAGAACAAGGACAACTAACATGTTAAGGACGGTTTTTTGGATGTAAGAATGAAACATATTTCATTCATTTTAGGCTTTTGCTGGGTCTTTTTATATATTCAATTTTTCATAAAGCCAGAATGTTCTGGGGTCTTTAGAGTTTCTATTTCTCAGTTGTTGAGCATTAATTGATATTATAAGAGTATAAATAATTCAATAATTATACTATGATCAGACCTATTTTCTTGTACAAAAATTATTGGGGATGAACTATCACAAATCAGAAATTCAAAACACGATAAACCAATCAGATCTGGATCCAGAAGAAAGAGTACATATACTGTATTTTTCCGTCTATAAGATGCACCCTTGTATAAGACGCTCTGGCATGCGGGTTTCTCCCTGCCAATCAGCTGTTCAGTGGAGCACCGAACAGCTGAGCCGGCAAATCCGGAAGTTCGGCCGGCCGACGATCTTGCCCCCTCCCCCCTCCTGTTAATGGCAAGCCCACAGGGGCTTGACACCTGCACCAGGCGGCATGGCAACCCACACAGGCATGCCCTGGGCTGCGGAGGTTACCATTATTTTTCCGTGTATAAGACACTGCACTTATATAAGACGCACCTGATTTTTGAACAGGGTGTTTGCAGGAAAAAATAGTGTCTTATACATGGAAAAATATGGTACTACAAATGGTGCTTCTTAAATTGGGTTATTGTGGCTGATTAACTTTCAAAGAAATCACATGCAACTATTTTAGTTTCTGAAAATAATTTCATTTAAATCAGGGGTGGGGAACCATGGCCCTTTTATGACTTGTGGACTTCAAGTCCCAGAATTCCTGAGTCAGCATGGCTGGCTCAGGAATTCTGGGAGTTGAAGTCCACAAATCATAAAAGGGCCATGGATCCCCTGATATAAATCATCACATTTATAAATCATCACATTTGTTAACTCTTAACGCTCCTTTAAAAAACATGGAATGTACCAATTGGTAGTTCTCTTCAGTATTCTAGGATTCCTGAAGCTGAATGTAAATGACAGAAAACTAATCTGATTGGCTGGCTGAAATGACATCATGGCTATAATAGATCAGAATGCATCACTATGGCTATAATGCATCAAAATGCATCACTATGCATCAAAATGAGACAAGATGGCAGCAACAGAGGAAGCATGCTCACATTGTGGGAAGAAAAGTTGCCAGTTAAATTAAGACAAAACAGTAGGAGGAAAGGTTGAGAAGGAAAAATAGATCATTAAAAAAAAAAAGACTAGAGAAGGGAAAAGGAGAGGAAAAGACTCAAGAAATCAGGAGGAAAACACCAACAAGGGTGAACTTGCCTGCTGAGAGAGGCTCAGCTTACCCAAGAGGCCTGCCCAGAGACCAGGCCCCCCCATCTGACAGAGTGGCCACGCAGGACCACAAAGGGGATGTTGGAGGACCTCTAGGCCTACAGATATTACTTGAAAGGCCTTGCAGCCCAGTGACCCAACCCAGCCCAACAAAGCAGAGACCGACATAGTAAACTGGGCAATGTGGCACGCAGGCAGCTCGGGTGGTGGAGAAGAGGCAGGCAGCAGCAACGTGAAGCTACTGACCGGTGAGGTGGCTGGGGCAGCACAGAGGCAGCAGGTGGCAGCAACATGAAGCTACTGACCAATGAGGTGGCTGGGGGCAGCGCAGAGGCAGCGGGCAGTGGCAACGCAGAGCTACTGACCAGTGAGGTGGCTGGGAGTAGCACAAAGGTGGCAGGTGGCAGGTGGCAGCAGCGGTGGACCAGGAGGCCTACAGGCAGCAGTGAGGCAGCATGACAGAGGTGACAGAGCAGTGGAGGACCTGACTAACAGCTTGAGAGAACCAGGCTGAACATCAAAGACAGAGCAACGGCCGGAGATGGAGCGACGGAGCAACGGATGGAGGCAGTTGGTGGCAAGGCCCAGCGGAGAAAACCTGGCTACTAAACCTGCTTATCAGAAATGGCTGGAGGCAACTGGGGGCAGCTAGAAAGACTGACCGAGCACAGAAAGGCAGTCAAAAACAAAGCAGAGAGGACAGAGATAAATAAGGAGCAAATTAAGAAATAAGGAGCAAATTAAGAAAAGGAAGGATAGCAAAGAATTTTTAGGCAGAAAGCTAAAAGCAAATTCCTTGTGGAGGATAAAGCAGCCCTTCCATTTGTTAAATAGCCCTATTCCAACACTAACTCTTAACTTCAATATAAACTGCAATTTTTTTTCTTTAGAAAAGGGCATACTACCACATACTTATCTAAACCAAAATAGCAAGGCAGAAAAACAAGCATAAACAGGCAGAAAAAAGGACAGAAAAAATAGGCATAATTACCCAGAACAAAGAAGCTAGAAACAAGGCTAACAGCAAAGCACATCCACCAACCAAAAAGAGGGATTTTCAAACAACATACTCATGGAACAGATGACTGACACTATTGTGGTATGCAATACATGTTCCATGTATGTGCTCATGCCCAAAGAACACCCATACTATACATGCATTAGATGTAAATTATGTGAACTGCTACAGGAAAAAGTAAGGAACTTAGAGGCAACTAAAAGAAAGCTCTACCCAAACATAACCAATTAATGAACA
This sequence comes from Azemiops feae, assembly GCA_023970755.1. Classification (NCBI taxonomy): domain Eukaryota; kingdom Metazoa; phylum Chordata; class Lepidosauria; order Squamata; family Viperidae; genus Azemiops; species Azemiops feae. The sequence continues at coordinate 4,255,304 of JALGBA010004281.1, read as the reverse complement.
AATAACTCCCAGAGGATTTGACCCTACTGAAAAACCCTTGGAGGAAGGCAAATGGAGGTATGTCACACAAAGAAGGAAACACAGTACTCAAAGAAAGAAGCAGCACACAACTAATAAACCCCTTCTGCCCAATCCAACTCAACCAGAAGCAACCCCACTAAAACTGAGCAATCAATTGCTCCCCCAGATAGAAACACGCAGACCCACAACCTTCCCCTCAAAAAAAACATGCAGACACCTAGCAAGGAAATAACTTCAAATATCCATAAAAAAATCACTTCAAACATCCCTAAAAATGTCACATCAACAAACACACCAGAGATAAACAGAAAAGCACCCCAGACTGCAGCCCCTCAAAAAAGAAGGCGACTGTTGGTAATAGGAGATTCTATCCTCAAAGAAATGGAATCATCTAACTGCAGACCAGACATACAATCCAGGGAGGTATGTTGTCTCCCTGGAGTAAAAATCAAAGCTGTGGCTGAGAACCTAACCAAAATAATTAGGCCCACAGATTACTACCCCTTCCTCCTCCTCCATATTGGGATGAATGACACAACAAAGAACCTGAGTACAATAGTGAGAGACTACAAACAACTAGGCAATAAAGTTAAGAAGCTAGGAGCACAAGTTGTGTTCTCATCAATACTCCCAACAATAGGCCAACATAGAGGGGAAAAAGGATTCTAGAAATAAACCAGGGTTGGTGTCACCAAGAAAATGTTGGTTTCCTGGATCATGGACTGCATTTCCTTCACAAAGGACTTTTGGCAAGGGATGGGCTGCACCTCACAAAAACAGGGAAAAATGTACTCGGAAAAAGACTGGCCCAACTCATCAGGAGAGCTTTAAACTAAAATTGAGGGGGGAGGGTGACCATTTTCAGAATCTCTAGAACACAAAACCAATCATAAATCCCAAGAAAACAAATCAAACAATGAGGTGGGCAGAGATGAGAAAAAAAGAAAAACTCAAACAACATTCAGGAGTTGCAGGAAACATACCCATAGACAGGCATAAAAGTCTTAAATGCTTATATACAAATGCTCAAAGCTTGGGGAACAAACAGGGTGAACTAGAAGCAATAGTACACGAGGGAGGGTATGACATAGTTGGTATTACAGAAACCTGGTGGGATGAAACCCATGAATGGAATGGACTGATGGATGGATACAAATTGTTCAAAAGAAACAGGTCTACAAAAAGAGGAGGGGGAGTTGTACTATATGTAAGAAAACACTACATTTCTACAGAAACGCACTTGATCAAAGATAAAATCTCTCCAGAATGCAAATGGGACAATATAAAAGAGAAAAAAAAGTGACTTTACCATAGGTGTATATTACAGACCACCCAACTAATCAGAAGAAATAGATGAACTCTTTGCCAACCAGTTAACAAATGTATGTAGGAAGCATACCATAATAGTAATGGGAGACTTCAACTATCCAGATATCAACTGGGAGACAAACTCTGCAGCGAGCGGGAGATCAAACAGATTCCTAACCAACCTGGCCAAGAACTTTGTCATCCAAAAGGTGGAGGAGGTAACTAGACGTAAAGCCATACTGGACTTAATTCTTACTAATAGAGAAGAAGTGATAGAGGGAGTTGAAGTTATCGGAACCTTGGACAAAAGTGACCACGTCATACTGGATTTTAATATAATGCAAGCACTAGCAACGGAAAACAATCCAACCAGGGTCTTAAACTTCAAAAGAGCTGACTTTAACAAACTCAGAGAGAACCTAGGAAAATCCCATGGATAAAAATCCTAAAGGGGAAAACAACCCAAGAAGCATGGGAAACTCTGAAAAAATGCGATCATAAAAGCCCAGACCAGCACAATACCACTGAAAAAGAAAAACAAAAAATTCAAGAAGAAACCAGCATGGCTGCACAAAGATCTTTCTGACAAACTGAAAGATAAAAAGGACAAGTATAAAAAATGGAAAGAGGGGCACATAACTAAAGCCGATTATCAGCAGACAGCCAGAACAGGCAAAGATGAAGTCAGGAAAGCAAAGACTCAGAATGAACAAAGACTTGCAACAGAAATCAAGGATAATAAAAAAAAGTTTCTTCCAATATATTAACAACAAGAAAAAAGTCAAGGAAACTGTAGATCCACTAAAGAGAGAAGATGGCAAAGAAATAACAGGCAACAGAGAGAAAGCAGAGCTGCTTAACTCATACTTTGCATCAGTCTTCTCACAAAAAGAAACTATAGCCCAACATATCAAAAAAACCACTGCAAAAAACAAACTAAAAACAAAAATTAAAATAAGCAAGAAAATGGTAAGAGAACACCTATCTGACCTTGACGAAAGAAATCACCGGGACCCGACAGATTACATCCCAAAGTTCTGAAGGAGCTGGCATGTGTTATCTCAGAACCATTGCACCATATCTTTCAAAAATCCTGGAGCACCAGGGAAATACCTCAGGATTGGAAAAGGGCTGATGTGGTTCCCATCTTCAAGAAAGGAAAAAAGACAGACCCACAAAACTACAGACCAATCAGTTTAACATCAATACCTTGGAAGATCCTAGAAAAGATATTCAAAAAACAGATCTGCGAACAACTAGAAGCAAAGATATAACTAGTAGCCAGCATGGGTTTGTCAAAAACAGATAATGCCAAACCAATCTTATTTCATTCTTCGATAAAGTGACTAAACTAATAGACCAGCGAAATACTGTGGACATAGTATACTTAGACTTCAGTAAGGCATTTGATAAGGTAGACCACAAACTACTCTACTAAGTTAGAAAAAGGTGGAATAGACAACATCACCACCAGATGGATCTGTAGCTGGTTGGCAAACCGTACTCAATGAATAGTCCTCAACGGCACTACATCCACATGGGGAGAAGTAAGCATTGGGGTACCACAAGGTTCCGTCTTAGGCCCAGTACTCTTCAATATCTTCATAAATGATTTAGATGAGGGAATAGAAGGGGAACTCATCAAATTTGCAGACGACACCAAACTGGCAGGAGTAGCCAACACCCCAGAAGACAAACTCAGGATCCAAAAAGATCTTGACAAACTTGAACAATGGGCCCTCTCCAACAAAATGAGAAAAGCAAAGTTTTACATTTAGGCAGGAAAAATCAAAGGCACAAGTACAGACTGGGCGAGACCTGGCTTAAAAACAATAACTGTGAGAGGGACCTTGGAGTCCTAGTGGATGATCACTTGACCATGAGCCAGCAGCCACCAAAAAAGCTAATACAATCCTGGGTTGTATAAACAGAGGCATAGAATCAAGATCACGTGAAGTATTAGTATCGCTTTATAAAACCCTAGTAAGACCACACCTGGAATACTGCAGCCAATTTTGGTCACCATATCACAAAAAAGATGTTGAGAGTTTGGAAAAAATTCAGAGAAAAGCAACTAAGATAATCAAAGGCCTAGGGACTAAAACATATGAAGAAGGGCTGCAGGACTTGGGTCTGGCTAGTCTAAAGAAAAGAAGAAATAGGGGAGACATGATAGCAGTATTCCAGTACTTGAGGGGCTGCCACAAAGAAGAGGGGGTCACGTTATTCACCAAAGCACCAGAGACCAGACAAGAAACAATGGTTGGAAACTGATAAAAGAGAGAAGCAACCTAGAATTAAGGAGAAACTTCCTGACAGTGAGGACAATTAACCAGTGGAACAGCTTGCCTCCAGAAATCGTGGGCGCTCCATCACTGGAGATTTTTAAGAAGAGACTAGACATTCACTTGTCTGAGATGGTATAAGTTCTCCTGCTTGAGCAGGGGGTTGGACTAGAAGACCTCCAAGGTCCCTTCCAGCTCTATTCTATTCTATTCTATTCTATTCTATTCTATTCTATTCTATTCTATTCTATTCTATTCTATTCTATAATCTATCTTCAACATGGGCATCTGTAAAACAAGTTATTCATCTTTAGAATGTGGAATAATGTATACCAGTCATTTCTCACATAATAAAATACAAAGTTTTTTTTCCTAAATCTGTGGTATTTTATCACAGTTCAAAAACTCAAGTAGTTCCCATAGATCAGGGCTTTTCAACCTGTGGTACGCGTACCACTTGTGGTACATTAACGAGTGGCAGGTGGTACGCAGCCCTGCCTAGCCAAGTGTAGTGGGGGAGGGAAAGAGCCAGCGCAGGCAAGGACTTACAGTGAGAGAGTCCTCTGGAGCTGCAGTGGCTGGGGAGAGACAAAGGGCCCAGGCTCAGTTCTGGCTCACCCTCCCCCATGAGAAAGAGGGAGGAGATGGAGAGTGGAAGGATTCTTATGTGCTTTTGTGACTTTGAAGTTCTGGGATTTGTGCAATGTGGGCTTTGTGTTCTTAAGGAGTGTTTGGCAATTTCTATTTGGCTGATGTCTCGTGTTAGCTTCTATTGCTCTGCTATTGTTAGCTGTAAGTTTTGCTGCAAGGGATTTTGAAGTATTTTTCTCCTGAATGGATTTTGCCTGTAGATTCTTTTACTTATGAATGGAGCCATTTCGGGAGGCTGCCTTAGCCAGCAGCCAATACTTACTACATTTTTTTTTCTTCCTTACTTTCCTTTCTAGCCAGTAGCTAATTCTTAAAGGGAAATGTGCCTTTTTAAGCTAGTTCACTCAGCAGTTTGTCTTTTCTGTTTCTGGAGGCTTTTCCTTGTTTGATGAATATATGGAAAGAGAAAATATGGTGTTTTTTTCCAAATTCTTCCTTCAGAAGGAGGTGGGCATGAGAAAGAGGGAGGCAGGGAAGGGAAGGAGGGAGGGAAGTCCCGCCTTAGCACTTGGCCACCAGCAGCCCTGCCATTGACTTTACTTGTCAAAAGGTTGCAGAAGGGGATCACATGACCCTGGGACACTGTGACCATCATAAATATGAATCAGTTGCCAAGCATCCAAATATAAATCACATGACCCTGGGCATGCTTCAATGGTCATAAGTGTGGAAATGGTCATAAGTCATTTCAGTGCAATTGCAACTTTGAACAGGTTTTTTTTTTTTTGGTCATCAGGTTTTTGACACCTTGCTAGGTGGTACTCGAATATTGCCATATCCTAAAAGTGGTACAATTGGTGAAAAGGTTGAAAAGCCCTGCCATAGATGACTGAAATTCCATCTGGTCCCCAGCTCTGTGTGAATACAGTATTCAGTTTGCAGATTCTCTTCAAAAGCAGTTTGATTGTGTTTCCAAAGTGAACTAATTCTTTGAATGGAAGCCTCCAAATCAATTCAGACAATTTTGGGCATTTCCTTGCATGAACTGATGTTGCTTTTGCTCTATCAGTTAAATATAGTAAACCTTTGATTTACAAGACCTCCATTTAGCAGACTTCAATGCATTTAATGGATATTTGGTTCTAATAGACATGCTTTCTTCTCATTAATTGATTAAACTGAGGGTTTACTAAAATTGAATCATATTGATCTGATTTGATTATCCAGTTGGAATAAGTAAAAATACAAACTTACAAATGCTTACAATCCAGTAAATTCATTTGTCTAATTTATAAGAACGCACTTTAATATTTTTCTGTGAATGATCTGAAGATTTCAAAACTATTAGGCTTATCACAGGTATGAATAACAATGTATTTGTGTTATGTTATAGTAGTATGTTTGAAGTTTTATATATATATATAGGAAAGAAATTGTACCATTATTTCTAATGATAAATTTAAGCAAAATTTAGATAATATATCTTATCTTAAGCATGCTGAAATCAAAATGATTATGTCAGATCTTGGAGCATTATGAGCTTCTCATCAAAAGTATTCAAATATTCTATCACTTTGTCTTGCACATTTTCCCATGTTCAAAGACAATCTATTGAAAAATTAATAGCTCACAATGAACACATCTGCCATTAATTTATCCAATTGCCATTTAAAACTATCCAAGTGGTCATCAATTTTTGTGAACTCCACAGGTTAATTATATGTTTATATTATAATTATACATTATAATTTTTTTATCTGTTCTAAAATTTCTTCCAGTAAACTTCATTGGATAACTATTGGCCCTGGTGCTTTTTCCAAGCTAAAGAATCCTAAATGTTCAAACCACTGCTTATATGGAATGGACACACAATATAGAAACACACAAATCTTACCACCAAAATTATGCAAACTCTTCCAGGTACAAATGTAACACAGATTTGTGAACAGACATCTTCACTGAAATACCCAAAATGATCCTTCAACTTTTTTCTTGGTTAGTGATACTGTTAGTGATATTCAGTTCCATCACTACATAGGTGAGGATTTTCTATCCCAATGCACATCACTTTACACTAACTGAAATTGAATCCCATTTGGCATTTCATTGACCATTCATTATTTTGAAGAGATCCTTCTGAAGTTCTTTATATTTACATTTGCTGTTTAGCAGCCAGAATGGTTAGCATCATTTGCAAATGTGGCCAACATAAAGCATAGATCACAACACTGATCCTTGAGAGAGTTCAGCATTAAAAAAAAAAAAACCCTTCCCTTTTACAACTCTGTAATTTCTTAATTCGGGGTAAAGTTGGGGTGACTGGATGGAGCTGAACGTTTACTAGCCTGATGTCTTTCCGGATGCCTTGCAAAGTTTGTAGCAGATATTTTTTCTTTGTGCCCTCAGAGAAAAACATCTGCCATTAACTAGGATTGAATTCCCAACATATTTCAACTTAATTATACTGGGGTTTTTTCTAGATTACTAAAATATTTGTATGTCATCACATCCATTTTCTGAGATATCCCTCTTCCTCCTTGCCATGGGTAAAGTTATAGCTGTGCTTCCAATATTACTTTCAGAAATTGCAGTGGATAGATAAATCAGTGCAGCTCTTTTATAAATGATGATTTCACTATATATTCCTTTCTCCAAATATGCCTCTTATCTTTCTTTTTATTTATTCATTAGATTTTAATGAAAGCATAAGGGGTGTGTGCAAACCTGCCTATTGGGGTAGTAGATGTTCAGCCCAATGAACATGATAACAGCCATAAAATGACATATCTTGGCCAGAACAAATAAAAACTTTGACAACTTCTGGCAAGGAGAAATGTGCCAGTTAATGGTGCCTCCAGGTAGCTCTAGCATATATGACTGGCAATTGTAACACAGTATTTCTCAGTGCACTTGGCAGCATTATAAGGATCACAGTCTAGCAAGGATGAACAGTTTAGCCAATGTGTGGATTTCTCTTTTACATTTGGCATAGATATCTTTCTGCTTCACCTTTTGTTTTCTGTCAGAAGAATATTTATTGTAGCAATGTGCAATGCAATCCAGCTCTTCGTTTATGTTTGAGTTCCCTTCTTATTGTATTTCATGGTATTAATGGAGTACACATTTCTCTCTGCACCTCTGCCTTTTTAAAGATCTCCATTCAAGACTACAGTGCCCTTGGGCTACTGGTAATGTTTAATAACTTTCTACACTGGTAGCTCTTTCTTTGTCATTACACCAAGGCTTTTCTTACTTTAGTATATAAAGATCTTAAGTGTTCGCCTTGACTAGTGGCCCACACATTATATAGCAGTATCATCAAGATTATATAGAAAATCTCTATCTCTTTAACTGTTACAATGGATGTCTTAGCAAGAGCCACCTGAGGGGGGGGGAACCGAATTGGGAAAGTGGAGCTACTTCTTCTCAAATATCACTACATCAAAATGTTATTTAAAATAAAATGTTAGTGACTATCATTCTATCAAAATTATCATAAAGATTTATTTAGCATTTTAATAGAATCTTGATATAGGTAGCAATTAATAGCCCTTTACATATATAGCAGAAATGGAAATAAGACTATTTTTTTAAGAAATGCACTTCCATCTATAGCATTCAGAAATATTTAATTATATTACTGACCTGATCTATAACAGACAATAAGCTAGCATCACTCTGGACATCTTCATGCAAAGACTTACCATCCATTGAAAATCAGTTCTAGGCCTGTCTGATTAAATGACCTGTATGGCGGTGAATCTTGGAGACAGAGAGGTGGGGAGCCAACTAGCAAGTAACAGACTAGATTTAATTTCAAGAGTGATCTCTTTGATACACAATATAGCCGACTTTTCCTTCTCCTATGCTGAACCCTCTAGGCAACCTGTTCTACTATTATTGGAGACTCATGTCTTGTTATACTTTCCTGATTCTGGGCTGCAATTGTGCTAGTAAATTTTTCAGTGGCAAAAGTGGTTTGAAAAGTTCCCCCCACTAACAGAACTACTGGGAGTTTGGGGTAGACCACCAGACAAAAGTACTCCGTGTAAACTAAGGGTGTTCATAAGGTGCTACGCATAATTTAAATTATTTCCCTTTAGATTGGAGTGGGCAGGGAAGCAGTGGTGGGATTCAGCCAGTTCGCACCACTTCAGCAGAACCGGTAGCTAATTTTTTGTTGCCCAGGCCCAGAATGGACTTCCGGAAGCGGCATCCACACAGACAACAAATTCACATATTTGAATCCCACCACTGCAGGGAAGCCTTTTGTTATCTCAGGATCAGACAGTAATTTTCATTCCTTGTTCTCAGTGTTTCTGGAACTAGAAGAAGTAAAGACGTTGTGCCTTCAAGCTGCTTTTGAGAGTTTGGGGAGCAAAAGCAGACACATTGCAGGACAAATCTCTGTATATCTTTCTCTGGTTAAAGTACATGACTTTGTTGTATAGAATCAAGTAACACTTCTTTTAGATCTTTAAATTAAAATCTGGAGTTAACCTAAATAAGATTTGAAAAATGCACTGTATTATTTATAAAAAAAAATATGATTTGCTAGATCAGAAGATTTGGATTTCAGATCTTAGATTTTTCTTTTTTCTAATTCCTGAAAGGTAGTAAAATATATAGGGACAAATACACAGAGACACTTTTGCTTTGGCATGTGCATGGTACATTTGAAATGGAGAAACTATAAACAAGTTATTATTATATATTGTTCACAAAACTCTTCTAATAAACTGTGGAATATAGTTTTAATAGGACATAGTAGCCTTCTTTGGAAGGTAGTTTTATTTTAAATTATTATATAGTTATTGGTTTAGTATAGGTTCATTCTTTAGTTTTTCTTTGCCATGGAGAGGGAGAATTGAATAGTATCATATGCCTGAAACTATTTACTTATTGAAGTACTGCATAGAAAATGAATAAATCATAGAATGGCCTAAGTGAAATTACATCTTTGATATACTTTACCCTATCTTTACATGCTGACCTTGTTTATATTTTCTGAATCAGTGTAGAGAGTTGTTGAGTTGGTCAATAATCTAATCCAGCCATCAATAAAACACATTTTCTTGTTTATTAATATGTGATTAAAATGTATATGATAAAAATATATTGACTGCAAGCAGAGTTTGCATGACAAGAACAATTATGCCTTCCAAACTTAATCACTACATGAGTCCTTTAACCCAGTGAAAGTCAATAGTCTATTTATGAACAACTAAGGTAGGGGGGAATGTTATAAGTACAATATTAGGATTTTCCTATGTCTATTGTTTGTATTTCATATACTATTTTAACTTGTATAAATCTCCAAACTATCACAGTAAGCAGGTACGCCTCTAATCTTTTAAATGTATATTTAAATTTGATAAGGCTAAAAATATATAATGGTGATATCATGATTGATTACACTGTCAACCAGATCTTAAAACTGTATTCGGCATTTTTGTCCATATATCAAGTCTCTCCCAAGAATCAGGGATAAGGAGAAGTTGTTCTTTAATAATATTAAAGGTCTTAAGATAGGATGTAAGTCATTCTATTATTATTTGACAATCTTTATATTCTGTGATTTTCTCCAGTACTTTTTCTTTTACTCTGCTCTCTCCAGGTATTGCAATGATAACTATCCAGACTTATTTTGTCTTTATTATCAATAATTGTTAAGTCTGGCTGTTGTGCAGCAGATGCTTGTCCATTAGAATTTTGAAATCCCAGAACTTTTAGTTTCTTCATTTTCTATTAGTTTATCTATATTGTATTCCAGCCAGTTCTTGTTTTCAGGGAAGTGGTATTTCTAGCAGATAGTATTGGTCACCTCAAAGGTATTTTTTTTCCCCAAAAGTTAAATGGAGTTTCTTGGAGTTTTTTTTCTTTTTGAAAATGTTTCACTTCTTACCCAAGAAGCTTCTTCACTTCTAACTGAACTGGTGGTGAAAGGATTTATATTCTTTGCAGTCATGAGTTGTTAGCACTCTGATTCTTTCTAGTCATCCAGTCATTAGCACTTCTGATTGTTCTTAGGCCACTTGGGGGGCTTATCTGTATTCTCAGAGTCACCTGAACCAGAGTGCAAATGGGTGTGGAACCTCTGCTGAAAGATCTGCATTGTAAACAGGAGATAGGTGGTGTCGTATCCATCCCTCTCTGTTGAGAGGAGGCTGTTCAGTTTTAATATAGATAGCCTCTTTGATTCCTCTTTCAAACCAGCGGTCCTCTCTGCCCAGAATATGAACCTTGCTGTCTTCAAACAAATGACCCTTGTCTTTCAGATGCAGATGAACTGGTGAATCCTGTCCAGTGGTGGGATTCAGCCAGTTCGCACCACTTTGGCAGAACCGGTAGCTATTTTTTTGTTGCCCAGGCCCAGAATGGACTTCCAGAAGTGGCATCCACACAGAGAACCGGTTGTTCACATATTTAAATCCCACCACTGATCCTGTCCTGACGAGTTTGTTCTCCTGTGTTGTACTATGCGTTTGTGAAGTGGTTGTTTAGTTTCCCCAATGTACAGGTCTCCACATGTCTCTGTGTGTTTGTGTATGTGTAAATATGTGTAAATATATATACATGCAGAATAACAGTTATGTATATTATATACATGCACATATACACTAATAAATTGCATTATGAAAAAAATATTGTCCAAGTTTAAATCAACGTATTCCAATCAGCACTTTTTTTATCCTATCTGTATCTTAACTGAGAACTAGACCAATGAAACTTTATTTTTGCATTCTTTTTAGTGTCACTTTCCTTAATCAATGTACAATGAGTAAAATCATTGTATTTGGAATTCAAATACTCAACTTGGTTATGACAAAGCAATCATCAGTCATGACTCTATTCAGTTTAGTTCACTTCTTGCCCTGTTTTCCCTTGATGACCCTTTTCCCTCTAGATCCTCACCCCCACCCCCACCCCCCCTACCCCCTATCCAGAGCCTACATATTATAACCCTTATAACTTCCTATCAGTTTTCTCTGGGGGAAAAAGAGAATTTTACCTTAGGATGATCGTTAAATCTGAGCCATACTGTAAGAAAGAAGTACTATAGTACATTAGAAACTAAAAGATGTGTAATATTTTAAGATCTGGTATATAATTCACAACAGGTGCTATAATCAGAAATGACATTTAGAAAGGCATATAGTATGTCTGCTACAGTCTTGAACAAGCACTTTAAAGTGTGCTTGTTACTTGTAACTCTGATGGTTTCCAGTGCTTTACTCAATGGTCTGTCTCTAGCAGTATCTCTAAATATATTCATTGAAAGTAATGTCTTACTAAAAGAGAGAGTATCAATCAAACCATTTAAAAAAAACAGAGTGAAAGAGATAAAAAACTATTCAAAATCTTAAAGAGCTGCCCTCACAAGGAAATTACCATGACATATATTTGATACGTGAATTGCAAACTAGCATTTGTCTGCTTGTCTCTGAATGAGGGCATTCCTAATAGTATGTTTTGTTCTAATCCCTAATGCACTGACATGTTTTAAAATATTAGAACTTTGCATCATTTTTGGTACATTGTATGAATCTTATTAGAAATCTGAATGGTAGCTCTTAAATTTCTTATTAGTAAAATTGTTCTTCAATTATTTCATGTTCTATTTTTCTCGACTGCTTTTGACATTTGTGATGTCTCATGTTTTGTTAAGACACAATATTTGATTAAGAAATACTAGGTTATCAATAATTGAAAACATTAGCATTAACTCCCTAAGGCTATTCTTCAACATTACTAGCAATTAATGTAAATACAATAAAATATTTTAAGCACAGCACAGACTTGCCTCTATAGAAATCAGTTTCATCAAAGATTTTTTTTAAATATACATTTTACTTTAACATTGTCTTACCTTTTCAAATAGCCATATGTCTAAATAGGCTTGTACAGAACCATTATTTTAACACTTTCCACTTTCATCTTTACCAAATCTGTACCATAGTATAATTTTTGGTTATTTAAATAGAGTAGATGTGTATGCATGTATATATAATGATATAAAATGACTTGAAAGCAATATGGAATTGAAATATTTTTAGAGTTGTCTTATGGAGGAGGAAGAAAATGGCAAACCAGAAATACAGGGCTTTCACACAAGCAACGGTGTTTCTAATACTTTCCAACTTAACCACTTTAACTGATGAAAGAGAAAACAGTGTTATCGGTGCCTTTTTTGAAGTTTTAGCAAGTATATATTCATATATTCAGTTTTTCTGATAGTGTGATTGCAAACTGTTTACAGCTTTAAATCTCATTATTAGCAGTATAAATCTCGCACAAAAGTGAATGGGCAGCCAATGTAAGACTTAAGCACTATTAATAAGAAAATGAAATTATAAATGAAATAAATAAATTTATTTCAAAACTGGTACAATAACATAAGTCTTTCTGGCTTCTACAGATGTTCTTGCTACTATATTGTGTGTGTAGCGCCACCCCTGTAGGGACCGCTTAAGTCCGGGACCTCCCGACCTCCCCTCCAAGTAGCCACCAGCCCAAAGAGGTCTCTCATGTTGGCGCCTCTGCCTAACAGGGCACGTAACACGGTGGTATTCAGTCACGATCGGCAGCTATGCACATGGGGCGATGGTGGTCACTCTCTCTCGACGGTGACTCACTTGGGCTGATGGTGGTTGATCTCAGGCAATAAGAACTTACAGGGAAGATGGTAGTCAATCTCTAATGACAACAACTTGCCCAGAACAATGTTAATCAGCCTCTGGTGATGGCAACTTGCCTAGAACAATGGCAGTCAGTTTCTGGTGGCAACAACTTGCCCAGAACGATGGTGGTTAGTCTTTGATGACAACAACTTGTCTAGAATGATGGCAACCAATCTCTGGTGCTGGCAGAGGCCTCCCTTTTCTGCTCTCCTTGCCCCTCTCTGACCTCACTCCATGTAATCCCTTTTTATCTCCCCCAGCTGATCCTATAAAGAAAAAAAAACCCTTACCTCCCACTAAAAGACGTATGTCAAACTCTTCCCTAACTCTCCCTCTGCCTAACTTACTCCAACAAGGGAAAGGAATTAAAACTCTGCAAACTACCCTCTCTTCATCTGGCCTGCCCACAACGAAAGAGAAAGAAACAATAAAATTTCACCTTCCCCCCCCCCTCTCTGCCTGGCCTGCTTCAAGTAAACAGCTCCAACCAGCCTCTCTCTCTCTCTCTCTCTCTCTCTCTCTCTCTCTCTCTCCCGGCCTGCTTCAAGCAAACAGCTCCAACCAGTCACTCTCACCCCCTCTCTCTCTCTCTCTCTCTGCCCGGCCTGCTTCAGGCAAACAGCTCCAGCAAGCTACTCCCTCTCTCTCTCTCTCTCTCTCTCTCTCTCTCTCTCTCTCTCTGCCTGGCCTACTTCCAGCAAACGGCTCCAGCAACTACTCTCACTCTTTCTATCCCTCCCCCTTTCGTCCGGCTTGCCTGTAACGAAGCAAAAAAAGCAAACGCGAAAGCCCTAGCTTCTTACTCTCTCTTCAATCAGCTGGCTCAGAACGGCAAGCTCCACCAAGCCTTCTCTCCTCCTCTCTTCTATCGGCTTCCTCCTCCTTTTTCTTCCCTCCTCCGAGCTATGCCCTGCCGCCAGACCCATGGCAGCAGCCGGAGCTCCTCATCTTCCTGCCTAATCGGCAGGGCTTCTGCAAAGCTTCTCAGCTGGCCCCATTCTCACCCCAACTCTGCTACATGTGCTAACTGAGACTTCCAGGTTATCTTTAAGGCAAACCCTCACTGAATTAACAATTAGATTCTAGTATCTTTTTTCCCCCATTCATTTTCAGTGTTGAGTTTTCAATGTATTTTACAACTGGAATGACCATTTTTTTAACCATTCTAATCTTTGTTATCATAGAAATATTCATATCCCTCATAATCTTATAATTGCTTTTCTCTCTAGGTTTAATCTCTTATTTACTTCTTCAATATACGATCCATATTTACCTTTCCTTAAGCTAAAGAAAAAAAAACTATCATTTTCAGTTGTTTGCTATAAACTATGTTAATTAAATTTGCTGATTGATTTTACTTTTGTATTCTTAGTATTTAATAACATTGATTCATAATTTGCACTTCCCATTTTAAGTGGCAAGTGGTATCATCTTCATGTCAAATTGTTCGTGTTTCAACCTATAATTTTTATTATAACTGTCATCTTACATAAATTCCCTATACATTTTAGCCAAATATGGAAACAACATACTGCACATCCTTATCTTACTCCCTTTCCAATTCTGAACCATACTGTTTCCCCAAACATCGCTCTTACAGTAGTTTCTTATTAATTCTAAAGGTTACTGAGAATAATCAGATATTCTGGCACACCCATTAGTTTTAATATAGTCCCCATTCTGACATGATCTCTGCATTCAGAGTCAATAAATCAAAGACACGCTTTAAATTCTCTTGTTCCCTTCAACAGATGTTAGTTCTGGTCTCTGCCTTAAACCTGCCTCTTCATTTAGCAAACATTTCTCAATACGTGACTGTATTTTTATTTATTTTGCCTGAAGAATCAGTGGACTGGTTTTATAATTTGCAAATTATCTTGCATCTCTCTTTTATGGTATTGTCATGTACCCAATCTTTATCACCCCCTAGTCCACACAATCTTGAGTTATTAGCACTCTCACCAACTCCTAAAGTTTTAAATAGTGCAATAGTGCAACCTCGCCATTGCTAGATGCTTTCGTAGTTGACAACTTCAATTTGTGCAGTAATATTTATAAATGGTTTGAATGCAATCTTTCCAAATTCCTTTAGTTCAATTTTATTAGATCTTTTCTACTTTTATTTATAAATGTTCCTACTTTAGCAGTAATTTATTGTGATTTTTTTTATCTGAAAATGACTTGTGGTATTTCTTTTTTGTGATTATTATTGTTATTTTTCTCTAGTTATTGATGTTCTTGATTGATATTTATTTCTTCATCCTTTCTTACTGGATGGTGGAAGTCTGCATTCAGTTTTCATACATCCTTCTTGTTATCCAAGGCTTCCATCCTTCATCCTTCCTTAGCTATCATTGATAGATTGTCTGAGAACAACTTGGATGTTTTTCTCTTTGAAATTTTGGCAATATTTTTTTCTTCAATTTTCACAGGGTCTCTTATCCATTCCCATGGTTCCTTGGGTTCTCTTTCACATAGATTAAGTATACTGAATCCATTCCTTACATTGATTTTATATTCTAATTATATAGCCTCTAAGTCTCTTTAATCTACTATGTTTAACCTATATTTTTAATGCCAGCAGTTCGTTGTCTGTTGCACAATCTGCATCTGGAAGGGACTCAGCTGACTGGATGCTACTTTTACAATATTTGTTTTCTGTCCCGTAGCCATTTTTTTTCTGATATTGTAAGTACAATGAGGTCTTTGTGTAGAATCTGAATTTATATAATTTGAAGCAGTTGTTCATAAAGATATTTTCTGCAAGATTCTCTTAATTTATCTCCTGCAATTCAGCACTTAACCAGTCCAAATGAGATTTATTAAATGACTTCTATCACTGCATCTGTAGTTAATGTATATATCTATGCAATATTGATAGTCAGTGAATATGTGCTAATTTTAAAAGACACAGTACTGTAAGTTACTTGTTTATAGCTAAGCCCTTCCATAAAGTCCAGACAAGGAACACAAATTATCAGTTTCATGAGTTTCCCACAAACCACACTGCCTTTATTTTAAGGTTATAGTAATAAGTTTGAAATCACTTATCCCTTCCTTTATTTTTACTTTCCAGAAAAATTAGGGAAGGTAGTTTCCCAGGTCCCTTTTGCTTCTGTGGCCACAGTTACTGTTTGCATGACAGTTATCTAGTCTGTGGCCCTTTGCCCTATCTCCCAAGGTCATTCCCACATACCATTACATCATTTATTTAGTTATGTCCTTTTTTGAGCACCCTTGTTATTCCATTCCTTCAAATGTTCTCATGCCCTAAAAAAAATCACATAATTACCTGAGTTAAACTGACCCATCTTGATCCATCTAACTTTACTTATCCCTGAAACATCTAACTTAATATGCTTTATTTCTACTTTTACAATGTTTTTCTTGGAACATTAATACCATATTCCATATTTCAATTATATGCACCTTTGTAAAAAAATAAATAAAAAGGGTTTAGATATTCTTACAACTTTAGTCTGACAATATAATCATTTCCAAATCTACTTGTGAATGTTTAACATTCTTCCCCAGTAATTAGAGGAACAGCTTTCACCCCAGGAGTTCTTATTTTTTGCATCCAAACATGTCTAAATGATTTAACCATGTCCATACAACTTTCTTAAAAACAACAGAGAAGTGATTTGTTTTTGCATATCCACCATCTCCTCACTGTAGCTTATTGTTAGTTTCATTGAGCCATTTTCAACTGGCCAGCAAGGATAACCTTAGCACCACATCAAAGCTGCCATCCCTTTGAATTCCACACTTATTGCATTACAAGTAATCAAACCTGAATATAACTTTCCATTTGCCGTTGATGCAAGATGTGTCTCTTTCAGTAAGAGTAGGCACAATTGATTAAAAGCCTGGTTGCTAATATTACCTATGCTTACAATAAAGATAGTAATGCTTAGAGTACTTCTAAACTGACCCTTTAGAGCGAACTCCACTTCTCTTAAAATAAATTGTAAACCATATTCTACATCCACAGATTTCCCATCACAGTGCTTCAATTTAGTCTGGATTAAATTTCAGTTTGTTTGTCCTCATCCACCTTGAAATTGCCCCTACATATAATTCAGCATTTCTTCTAATTTCTTTAAATGATTAACAGCGTTCATGTAATACCTCAGTTTGCTTCATTTTACCCAGTTTTATGTAGATGCTTAAGTGGATAATGGCTAAGATTGAGGTATAGTCTTTTCTAAGGGCTAAAAAATAAATAAAGAAATATCTGGGTACCAATAGCCCCAAAATCCAGTCTCAAAGGCATCTATATTCCTTGTGATGCCTCTGAAAGATGTAGATGTTTCTTCTCTCCCTATTGTACATCATCCATGAAAATGTCCACGGCATGTATGTTATAGCTATACCTCTAAAATATGCTTTGGCTGTATCCCATACATTTTGTAATGTTGTATCTTCTTTTTTGTTTTCTTCAAAGAAAAACTCCATTTCTTTTGTGGCTAGTTCTATAAATTCTTTTTCTTTTAATATAGATTGATTCAAAGTCCATCTTAATTTTTTTGGTATTCCTTTCCATGTCATTTTTAAGGGGTTGTGGTCTGCCCATGTACCTGGTTCTATCTCAATCTCCTGCATACTTGTCCTCAATTCAGATGTCATCCAAATCATGTCAATTCTGGACCAGGATTTATGACTATTTGAATAAAATGTGTATTGTAATTTTCCTGGATTAATTTCCCTCCAGACATCTTGTACCCCAATTTCCTCTATCATATTTTTTTAAAAAAAGACAACAATACATATTATTAAGGGAAGAATTTGAAAAATTAGAATCAGAACTGCAAATGAATCCGCAAAAGAAGGTACTGAAAAGAGAAATGGAAACAAAAAAAACATAAATTAAATCTGTTGGATTCAGAAAAATTGGCACAGCAAATAAAAAGAGCAAAACAAAACTTTTTTGAAAATGCAAACAAACCAGGAAGATGATTAGCTTACAAATTTAAAAAACAGAAGGAGAAGAAACTGATAAATAAAGATTCAGACTTGACACAGATAAAAAATTACAGACCGATATCATTATTAAATGTGGATTATAAAAATTTTATTTCAATAATAGCAGAGAGACTGAAAAGATTTTTAACTGAATTTATACATTCAGACCAAAATTGATTTTTACCAAAGAGACAAATTAAAAATAATTTAAGAATGATAATGGATATATTGCAATACTATGAACTACATCCAGGGAAACAATTGGCAGTAATATTTTTAGATGCTCAAAAGGCATTTGATAATGTTTACTGGCAATTTATGTTTCAGCAATTAAAAATAATGGACTTTGGACAAAACTTTATAAATATGATTAAAACAATATACAATAAACAAACAGTGAAAGTGATTGTAAATGGAGAACTTTCAGATAAGAAAAAGTACAAGGCAAGGATGTCCATTGTTATTGGAAGTTCTAAACAGAAATATTAGACAAGATACAGAAATTAAAGGACTAGAAATAAAAGGTGAAACATACAAATTACAAGCATTTGCAGATGACTTGGTATTTATTTTAGAAGAACCTTTGGAGATGATTCCTAAACTACTAGAAAAGATAGAACAGTATGGAGAAATAGCAGGACTGAAAATAAACAGAGAAAAAACTAAAGTAATAGCTAAAAATCTCTCAGATAAACAAAAAACAAATGTCAGAAAAAATAGAACTATAAATATTTAAAAAGATTAAATACTTGGGAATATACTTAACAGCAAGATGTTCAACGATAAAAGAAGATAATTATACAAAATTATTGAACCAAATAAGAGTGGATTTAGAAAAATGGAAAAACTTGCAATTGTCAATATTAGGAAGAATTGCTACAGTGAAAATGAATATATTACCGAAAATTTTATTTCTATTCCAAACAATACCTCTAAAACTTGAGAAAAAATTCTTTGAAGATTTAAGATTTAAATTCATTAATTTTGAAATTTATTTGGCAAGAAAAGAAAGCTAGAATCAATATGAAAATGTTACAAGATGCCAAGGAAAATGGAGGTTTTGGTTTACCAGAGTGGGTTTTATATTATCAAGTATCTGTATTAACATGGGTAAAAGAATGGATAATTCTTAGAAACAAAAGGTTGTTATATTTGGAGGGACATGATTTACAATTGGGGTGGCATGCTTTCTTATGGTATGGGAAAAATAAAATTCATAAGTACTTTCAAAACCACTATATAAGAAATGCATTATTAACAATATGGGAAAAAATAAAATGTAAAATATGTCTGAAAATTCCAGGGTGGCTTTCAACAATGGAAGCATCTGTACACCCAAATTTAGTAGATTTTGAAAAAATCCGGACATACAGTGATATTCTAAATTCTGAAGGGAATTTAAAATCTAAACAAGAAATGGAAAATCAGGGTAACAATCTATCATGGTGGACACATTTACAAATGCAAGTTAGGTATAATAAAGATGTTAAACTGTATGGATTTTACAAGGAGCAAACTTTGTTTGATAAGATATTATTAACCTCTGATGAGAAACTAATTAAGAAAATTTATAATTTTCTATTAACTTTGAAAATGGAAAGCGAACATGCGGTTTTTCCGCTTCCAGAGGGCCTCTCATGAAATTTAGCCGAAACAGTGAAGAAATAACACCACGCAGAGTTTTTCCTCGGGATGAGAGACCCAGAACAAAAGTCAGGGAATCTCTTTTATTAGCTCAGCAAAATGTGGGTGTGTACAGGAAGCAAGTAGGAGGGATTGCCTATTTACATATGAGTACGTGATATAGAGCACAAGTTCCAAACCGTTTGTGACTGGGAGGAGTTTTCAATGGGATTATTGCTCAAAGTTCTCCTTTGTCCTTTTTCCGTCCATGTGGTTCAGCTGCATGGCAGCCTACACATGGGCTACAGGGACATTACTCCCACACGAACAAGTTAAAGAAACAATGACAAGATGGGCAAAAAAAATTGGATACAATATAGAATTAGAAAAATGGCAAAATTTGTGGGAAAGAAATTATAAACTGACAATGTCAACTTCTTATAAAGAAAATTTATATAAAATGTTTTATAAATGGCAATTGCCACCAGCAAGACTAGCAAAAATATTTAAAAACATGTCAGATAGATGTTGGAAATGCAAACATAAGTCAGGTACTTATTACCATGTTTGGTGGACATGTGCCAAAGCCAAGAGTTATTGGAAAAAAAATACATGCCTGGCTAGAAAAGATGTTGGGAGAATACGTAGATTTTAAACCTGAACTTTTTTTATTAGGTATAATGCCAGAAAAGACTGATAAACAAAGCATATATTTGATTCTACATGTTACAACTGCGGCAAGAATTATATTTGCGCAGAAATACCATCAGATGAAGAAATAATTAAAAAAATACTAGAATGTGCAGAGATGGATAGACTGACTCTGAGGCTGAAAGAAAAAGAAGAAACGAAATATTATCAAACTTGCGACTTATTTTATCGATGACTAGAGGAAAGAATAAAGGATTAGGAATATGTATTAGGAATAAATATGTATTAGCAAATGTAAACTCAGACAGCACATTTGTTGAACAAATACTATTGAATGTAGGGGGAAAAATCAATAAAAATCTTTTTAAAAAAAGAAAGAAAGAAAATGTCCACGGCAGTTTCTCTTTCAAAACTAGCTGGAAAACTAGATTTGAATAGGTCTAAAAATTAATCATTCTCCAAGATTGTACTGAAAAATAAAATGATGCAATATATCATTATATTTTAGGATATCTATATCATAGAAATGTATATAATAGAAATATTGTAATTCCTGGTTTATATGCATTTTTATAGGACAGAGAGAAATAAAGATATGGATAAAATTTAAAAAGTTAAAAAACAAAGTATCTTAATTTAAAGCTATGCCTTGTATTGAGGCATGAACATTTGTCAATAAAGCAAATATGCTCAGCTAAGACAAGGGCTTGCGTTATAAGAATGGCAAGACACTGATCTAACAGGAGGCCTGTGATGCAATGTAACTTTGGAACTCGGTGGAAAACAGATGCTTCTCCTAGGTGACTAGTTTAATCAGAGTTGCTGACTTTATAGTGTTTTCAAAACCCTTTGCCTAAGATGAATTTCCTGGAGTGGCTGAACTGCAGGTGCTAAAGGCCTGGAGTGGACAGGCTGTCTAAAGAACTTCATGCCACTGTCTCAAAAATGAGCTAACTGCTGACAATAATTGATGAGCCAGAGCAATGCAGCAGAGGGTGCCCGTTAGAAATACCCACAATAACAACAAACGCCTATGTTTTTAAATCTGCAGCCATTTTCAGCAACAAAGAGCTTCCCAAATCAAACTGCTGACTCTTTTTTTCTTGTCACGAAAACACTTCAGCATACCTCTTAATAACCTGAGGTAAATCAAATGGGGGATCAGCTGGAGCTTAATAGCACTTGTCTCCCCTTGGATATCAGGTGTGTGTACTCTGTTTCTCTGGCAGATTAATTATGGTCTCTGGTGAGTCTGTGCCCCTAAAACCTGCAATATTAGGGTGATCCTGGAGTTTTCCTGTACAAAGACTTACAAAGGCAATCCCTAATTTGTGCCAAGGATCTGAATCAGTAACTGAACATGTACATGTGAAAAAGGGGATAGGCCAGTGATGGGATTTAAATATGTGAACAACCAGTTCTTTGTGTGGATGCTGCTTCTGGAAGTCCATTCTGGGCCTGGGCATTAAAAAATTAGCTACCGGTTCTGCCGAACTGGTGCGAACTGGCTGAATCCCACCACTGGGATAGGCTTTATTTCTGTAAGAATGAAAGAGAGAACGAGAGAGAGAGAGAAATATGTATTACACCTAACAATTTACAATTTGGCAATGGCACAAAGAAAAAATTGAAAGTATATATACAATCCTACTGTCAGTTCATTCCCAGACCTGAAAAATAAAACCTTTATGCCCATTTTTGTGGGGAAAGCAACACAGTGCTAAGTAAAAGCCTTTCTTGGAACCAGTCCTTAATGGAATCTATGATCAAATTATCACCACAAGAATCCTATTGGATTACACCAACAATTAATTCTGCATCTTAATACTATGAGAAATATATGGCTTGCGATAGCGTTATGGTGTACAGATAAACCTCTAGGTAGATGGAAGGGAGTGATAATCACACATTTCTAATGAAGTAGAAGCCTTTATTACTTATTACCTCCAAGAGGAGTTACTATTTAACTCCTGAGTTATACACTCCAATAACTAGTTGTGATTTGGAATGCGCTTCGGCTGCTTAGGTAATGTGGATAAAAACAAAAAGACAATAAAAATCTGTCTAGGAAAGTATGGGGTAAAGCTCCTGCTGCAAAAAAACCCTGCTGGGTCCAAGAAAGGCTTTTATTTAGCACTGTGTTGCTTGTCCCACAAAAATGGGCATAAAGGTTTTATTTTTCAGGTCTGGGGATGAACTGGCGGTAGAGTTCTAAAAAGGAATTCCACCTCTCCCCTAGGGTAAAGCTAGCCAGCATGCTGCACATAAATTAACTAATAAACTGCAATCTGCTAATCTTTCTGCTGCTTTCCCTCATGTTGTTGAATTTAAGCTGTGTGTATGTGTTCGTGTGTGTGTGTGTGTGTAAACAAGCTTGACCACAAGAACAATACTGCTAGAGTGGGAGTGAAGTATAGTCACAGAATTTGTCCTTCTTGCTCTGGCTGGATGGGCAGATCTCAGGCACAGACCTTTTTGGTCCTGCCAGTTTAAGGAACTGGTGCAGAGAAGTGCTGAAGAAGTGACTATTGCTCAAAAGTCCTGTCTGATTTTAGAAGCTAATGTTTTCTGTAATTTTTTGCTGCCATCTAGTAGCCATCCAGAATTTTGCAGCCCAGATCTGAGAGACCTGATCTTGATCCAACTTTGGGATCAGGAAGTCAATATAGTTGGCAAAGAGTTCCACGTCCTCTTTATTTGAGGGTAAATTCCATATGAATTTGTTGGAACTGTGTAACCTTATGATATAATTTACAACTTGAGTCTCAACCAATTATCCAATACAAAATATTTTTTTCTTTAAGTAAATATATGAGAAAGTCTAATATACATGGAACCCTTTAAAATGTACTTTGCATTTCCCAGATCAGATAAAGATGTGTGGGACTTACACATATTTGACATGCAGATGTTCCTCAAGTCAAGGTGATTTCAAAAACTGAGTTGCACGTAATCCCTTGTGCACTTAATAACTGGATTTACAATTATTTGTTAATTGTAAATAATAACATGATTATTGGGATTTTAAAAATGCAGTAATTCACACAAAATCTTCATTATTCCCCCCCCCCTTGGTCTTTCTAAATTACATCCAATTCCATCCTCAAAGAAGGTCATTATATAAAGTTTAAATTCTATCTTTGAAGAATACCTCATTTCATTATCTCTCTGGCCCTCCAAACATATACACATATGTATTAACTAGTAATTTGGATTCTTTTCTTTAGGACTTGAGCTCTTAGCAGTGGGTTTTCCTAGCATTTCCCACACCATGTATATTAAACAGCCAAGAATATCGTCCTGTTCCTTGAAAGTGACCTGAGACTTCACTCAAATAATTTTGTTGCACGGTATCAAAATTGTCACATTAATGCATCTCTCTCTCTCTTTCTCTATTTTAAACCTTCCTAATGATCCCTGCAACAATTTTAAAGCCAGTGTAACATAATACAAAAAAGAAAAAAAGGAAGATTAAATTGTGGAAACCCTGCACAGGATTTTCTTTTGCATTTTACAATTAGGGTCCTATTCTACTTTTGTGAATTGATGATGCGTCTCAAGGTTTTTATGGGAAATGGAATACAGAATGATGTCTTCTCTTTATTAGGCAGTCTCAGTAATGAAGAACCCAAACAGGACTATGCTAGCTAAAAATACAGACAGCTATTGTGCTCAGTACTAATGTTTTGAAATAAGAAAACAGGGAAGAGGTCAACAATCCTATTCTTCATGACTGCTGCATCAAAGCATCCAAGATACCTCTTCCCCCTCCACCCCCCCATGTACAATATCTTCTGCCTAGTTGCTGATTCTTGCTCAGAAGACAAACCAATTACTTCCGAGAAATGGCATAATCCAAATGCATAGCAGAGCTAGTTTAGTTTAGACTCCTTAAAATGACGTTCCAATTACCTCCTAGTCCCACTCCTTTGGTTTGGCTTCCCGGACAACAATTATCCTCGCAGTAATAATCTGAAGGCCAGAATTCTGCAGCACGGAAGGATTTTTTGAGACTACGCTCTCAAGGTCAGTCAGCTTCTGAGCAGACTAGTGCTAGTTGCCTGAGCTTCTTGTGCTCTTTTTTTGATCACTGACATGGTCCACTTACAGTGCCCCTCCTGCCTCTCCAGTAAGTAAAAGGCAAAGTTCTTCCTTCATAGGGTAGGAATGCCATTCGTAAAGCATTCCTTCCCTCTGAAGGAAGAATAGATAGATGGATGGATGGATGGACAGACAGACTTAGGGAAGAGAAAGGAAGGCTGAAACAGCAGCAGCTTAGCTCCTCAGCACACTGAGATTTAAACCTTGCTTGGTTCTAACTGTAACCAGGAGTCTATTTTACCCCCTTGTCTTTTGTAGGATACAGAAGGTGAATAATGAAATCCTTTTGCTAATAGTTTATGAGCCATGAGATTGGAAATGTATATGGATAGACCTGAGCGCTGGTCTCAAAACCACTTGAGAGCCTCTTGGAGCCTGCCAGAAGTAACCATTTAATATCCACCCCCCCAACCTTGAGCACAGGGGAGCAGGGCTTAGCGCTGTCTTTTTCCAGCTACTTTTTAGCCCCTCAGATACACACCTATTGCAAACGTCAATGGGCAGGTAAAACCCTTGTCGCATGTGTGTGTGTGTGTGTGTGTGTGTGTGTGTCCTTGGGTCTGCAGCATGTGTTTAATTAATCCGAATGGGGGTGCTGGGGGGGGAGGGCAAAAGAAATGAGACTTATATACTAGACACCTCACAGGCCGCTCTTGCCATCACATGTGCGCAGCAGCAGGCGACCCCTTTCATTGTATATCATCGGTAGCCCGCTGAGCTGTCAGTTGGCCGCTGATGTGTCCACGGTCTGGATGAAGACAACATCCAGGGCGTCACTGACAGGAGGGCAGATGAAAGCCTGCCGGGACGTTAAGGGACGGTTCCGGAAGACGCAATAAGCGCAGGGAGGAAAGGGAAAGCGCCCCCCCCCCAAGTGGGTGCTCCAGAACTAATTCACCAGATTCAGGGAAAGCCGCCCGGCGGGAGCGCCCAGCTAAAAGGAAAGAAGCGGCGGGAAGAGAGGCTGGAACGAAGCAGGGGGGCGTTAGATGGGCGGGTGGGGGGGGGAGGGAGAGACAAATGGTCTCAGAAGAAAAACAAGAGAAGGGAAAAGGGGGTTCCAAGAGGCAAGAACGGTTTGAAAAGGAGCAAAGTTGATAATTAAGGCGAGAGGAGGGGAACATCTCGAAGTCTTCGCACTTCTCCAGTTAGGGGAGGGGGGTCGCTTGAGGCAAGCCCCGCTCTGAGGAGGGTGAACATTTCCCAGAGAGTCAGGGCCTCCTGACGCCCGGCGGCATCTCAGTCACTCACACAAACCCACACCCCACACATACCCACACCTCCCGCCACTCTCAAGCCAGACAATCCGCAGGCTTTCTCAGGCCGCGCAGCCGGGTGTGAGCTTCTGCGGAGCGAACTGCTCAATTCGCAGAGACGCAGCGGGTCAGCCCCTGCCGGAGGGAGGAAGGAGAAAAACTTAACGAGCGCCAGGGCTCTGGGCTGTATCCTGAGCAGCCGAGACCATCAGTGGCCCTCGGAATCCACAGGCCTTGGTGATGAGGGAAACCGCCCACCCCACCCCACCCCACCCAAGTGCCCGCCTTGAAGCCAATGAAGGGGCGAGGAATTTCTCCTCCAACCCGTCAATGATCTCGTTCTACCACCCTGCAATCCTGGGGGGGGGGGGGAAGCGTTAGATTCCCGCGCAACTTTATTGACCACCTTTGACATTAGCCTGTCCTATTGCCACTTGATGACGCGAGCGTCGGCGTCCTCCTCACGTTTAGTCGACGCCGAGGGGCGCTTTTTCTCTGGGAGCAGCTATTGGAGCAAAAGGGCAGAAGGAAGTGGATGAAAGCCCCACTTACATTGCATCCATTTTGCAATGGCAAAGGGGCTTTTAGAAAACCGTAAACAATACTGGACTTTACAACAATTTTGACTATCCTGATGCCCAGGTTTGAAGGACTCGGTGTAAAGGAGTTTCAAAAGCGGATCCGCACCAGAGGTGCTTCGTTGCATATACGCGACCTGCCTCTTCTATTCCAACCATAATCCCCCCCCCTCATCCAATTAATAACTTTTTTTAATAGACTGCGACCGCTGGTAACCCTAGCCAGGTCTCAGTAGCCCAGGCAAGCCAATTCCAAGCATATGTGGGCAATTAAGAACCCACCAGCGCCCTAACAACACACAGTAAACATAAGCACAATTACCGCCGAACTAAATCCTTTACTACAGTACACCCACACTTTTCAGCCCTGGCAACTGCCTGGGGGGGGGGTTAATCTTCCGAAGAGAAAGGGGGGCTCCCTGCGCAAAATTACGCCTTCTCTTCTCATTTGTTAGCTGATTCCATCAAAAAGTTCGCTATTTATAGGCTACACACATGAACCTGGAGTAACGCAAACCCTCCCGTGTTTGTTCCCTTTTGCAAAGTGACCGGTGCCGCAGCTTTTGATTGCCGTTCGGGCAGCCGGAGCGGCGGAGAGGACGAGCTGCAATCAAAGCAGGCTCGAGAGCAGATCTCCAGCTGCAGGGAGTCCGGGCAGAGCGCTCGCCGCACAACCTTGTGAGTACCATACCGCGATCCCCCCCCAACACACACACACACACACTCCCAGCACAATTTGTAAGGTTCGTTTAGGAAAACCCATTGTGAAAGAGAAAGAGGGGAGCCTGGGAAAAGAAGACGAAAGAGACCGTGAACTCGAGGAAGGCAAGACTTCGAGTAGGCGGAACAGGGCTGAGATTGAGCCCCGCCGTTGTCGCGGGGTGTCCCTCAGATTCAATTATCCGAAGAGCGGCACTTAGCGATTCTCCCTAAAGTCAGGCAGGGTTGGATTGATCCGTCTGGGAATCAAAGCTGAAGGGAAAGGATCTTTGCGCTTCCCAAACAGAAGTGATCGGTGGACAGCTGCCTCCCAGGACAGTCGAGAGAGGCAGATAGAGGCAGATAGAAAAGCACCCCAAAGAAGAGGAGTCTACTTTATTTTGATCTGATGTATAGACAGAGGGCCCTAGAGAGCCCCTGGAAGACTGAAAACCTTAGCTACTGCTCCCCCCCCACACACACACGCCCCCTCCCCAAATGGATTGGCAGTTGTTATAAATTTGTAAGATTTCCTTCTCGGGCATTCCTTTAACGGCCTAACCATTAATTAATCAGATTCCCGCTTGAATCGGGCTAAAACCCCGGTTTGCGCGTGGGAAAGAGCGGAGGGGATGCAAATCTTGCAGGGGCCGGGAAATGCGGCTTTGGTCGAGGCGGGCGTGGGATGGCAACCAACTGCCAGCCGGCGAGCCCTGTACTGG
This sequence comes from Azemiops feae, assembly GCA_023970755.1. Taxonomy (NCBI): domain Eukaryota; kingdom Metazoa; phylum Chordata; class Lepidosauria; order Squamata; family Viperidae; genus Azemiops; species Azemiops feae. The sequence goes on along the minus strand of JALGBA010004281.1, from coordinate 4,227,823 downwards.
GGGAGAAGGGACGGGGAGGGCTTCTTGCTAGCGAAGGAGCCGGGCTAGCAGCCCGCTTGAGCCTGGGCCTAAAGCCCGCCCAGGCAGCAGCGGCAGGGGGCCCGGGATCCCAGCCCGGTTCTTAAGAGCGGAGGGGCGCCAGGGGCGTCCGGGTGCTTCTCTGCCCGCCCTTGCGCGCTCTCCGGCTCGAGGTCCGGGCAGCAGCTCCCGAGATGGGCATTCCGCGAGGGAGGAGGAGGAGGAGGGAGGGGGGGGTCTCCGTGCCTGGGCGCATAGCGGAAGGGCCAGCGCAGTCCCAGAAAATAGCAGCAGCGACTTGCTGGGGCTCCGCTCGAACTTTGCTGCCTCCAGTGGAAAAAGTGACTTCGATCCAGGGCCATTTATAGGCGACGGAAAAGCCTCCTTTCCCGTGAGCGGCGGCCGAGCCAGCAGGCAGCCTTTCAGCTTCCCCGCGGCCCCCTGCGAGCCCTCGCCTCGCCTCTCTCGCGGGTGGGGAAGGACGCGAGGGCGGCCGTCGGGCAAAACTTCTATTTCGCTAATCTTTGGGCTCGCTAATCTTTTTAAGATTGTAGCGCAAGAAACCCGGCGGATCACAGGGAAGATAATGAGACCTTATTTTAAAAAGGGGGGGAGGGTGTTATCGAAGGTTAAATACATCCCCCCCCCATATAATTGAACCCGTAGAGATATTAACCCGTTTTTCAAAAGTCTTCTAGAAATATGGCTGTATGGTCTATATTTTGCATTTTGTCCTCACTTCTTTTTCATCAGGTTTTCTAAAGAAGGAAGGTTAATATTCGCAATTTATTCAGTACCTTGGGGGCAGATGCTCTCTCTTGAAACAAAGAGTTCTCCAATTTCACTTCCAATCTCTCCATACTGTTTATTTTTTATTTTTATATTTTTTCCCATCATCAAAATTTGAAGGATAGTGTAAAAGAGACATACTGTCAAAAGAGAAACAATGTCACAAACCTGGGAGGTGGATGGGAGAGTATCCCTTATATAATATTTGAAAAGGGGAGACAACATTAAATCATTTACATCATTACTATTTAACTGTAGAAAATCAACAGTTTTAATTGTTTGGACCCAATAAAATATTTTTTCATTTGCAGTACAGTTGCAGTAGAGCTCAGACAACTGAAATTATTTACATTCAGATCTTTGTTCTATATTCTGCTGCTTAGTTTGAGAAGCTATTCAAAGGTGATTAAAAATTAAACTTGGCTTTGAAATTAGTTTGGCATATCTGAAAAGTTTTGCCTTTACTGAAAAGTTGTTTTGGGAAAGTACAGTTATTTCCTAATTAGCTGAAATGTGATGAAATCAATTTTGTGTTTTTAGGCTCTAATTTTGAAAAGAACTTCTATACCCAGCCATTTCTATGAGATTTTACAAAATATCAAACCCTCATTTTCCTAGTGGCATAACATCATAGTTTCTTCCAATGGTAAAGCACTTTGCAGCCTATTCAGGGCAAAATCCCTAAAGTTGTGAATAGCAGATATATCTTCTACATGTAAGTTAGGAGGATAAAAGAAGTTTAAAAAAATAATAATAATCATTCCCAAGCATAGATTGAATGTTTGAAGTAAAAGGAAGTAGAAAAGAGTGATAGGAAATCACTTTCATTATACAATATCCTTTATTTTCTTTCTTAATGGATGACACTAAGAACTGCAAAAGGCCAAACATTCCTAAAAAAATCTTACAGTCTGTTTACATAGATTTCAAGTTCATTCTTTATAGGAAAAGTACAAGTAATCATTGAATTGGAAAGTATTAGTTATCAAGAGTTAATTTCCTGAACCTATGTAGGATGTTGTTCTCTACTGTTAATTATAAATTTATTGGAATGATTATCATGGTAAACATAATGAAACTGGAATATTCTATATGCCTTCCCAGAAAACTCTCCATGTGGTTCAGAACATTTAGAATAATTATATTTTGTTTATAATTGTATAATGCAGGTTCTAGTAAGTATGATTTCTCATTATTTACTTCGTCAATATTTTATTATTTATGTATTATTTCAATGTATTTGACCATCCATTTTACATTTGTGACTCTGGACCACTAACAACTGTTAAAAACACCATGAAATTAGGCATAACTGTAGAAATAATACATACACATCTATCTATCTATCTATCTATCTATCTATCTATCTATCTATCTATCTATCTATCTATCTATCTATCTATCTATCTATCTATGTGTGTGCACACGTGTGTATGTATACACAGACACACAGTATATAACTGGTAACTGAATTATCTGATTACTTTCAGCTGAGCAATTTCTCCTGAGAAGTACTATTTTGAATAATAATAATAAAGTGGTGGTCCAATGGCTTATTCACCAAAAATACATGTTTTATATTGCATCATTTAAGCGATAAAAATATAGGTGTGTAAGCCAATCAGTATTTATTTCTGAAATGTAGGGATTTGCTCTTCCTTAAATTTTTCAAACAGAAAAACTTTTAGTACTGTTAGTTGTAGTAGGCTGCCTCTTTCAGCATGTGTGCATTTCTTATGTGGAATTAATCCCTGACAACTAGATTCAGTTTGATCCAGATAAGAGCCTCTAATTCCACCAAACCGTCTTCCAATTTTCCTTCCTCAGCAGAATTCAAGAGTCTTCACATATTAGTCCAATCTTCACATATAGCTCATTGTTTTCCCTTTAGCCCTTCCTCAAACTACTCTTTCTATCTAGAATTGTGTCATGTCATTTATCTATTTTAATATTTCCATGCTTTCTCTCTTCCTCAGTCTCTTACCTCTTAAGATCCTCGGTTAGGCTTTTCATCCCATCTGATCATTACTCAGTCAGATTGACAGTAGATTTCCACCACTGTCATAGTGGTCTTTCTACTCATAATAATTCTTGTCCAATTGAGCCGGAAATTTCACCCCACTTTTTTTTCTTCCTAGTTTTCCCTCCATTTTTCTCTTTTCACAGATCAACCAAGTGTTGATCCATCAGTTTACATGTTGCATGGCAAAATACTTTTAAAAGTACCTGCTTTCTGCTTTTTCAATTTCTGATAAAAATTAAATTTCTTTAGAAATGTTATTAATGGGCCTCATATACTATTGGTAAATATCAGCCTGTATACAGTTTATATATGTTAGGGTTATGTTCTCTTGGCACAATAAAGAGGATTAAAAATGTAGGTTTCATGAGAAAAGCCCTCTATGCATTTTTAAATTTGAATTAAACAGTTTAATAGGTGGAAAAGGCCATTTCATTGTAAGTTTATCAGTCATAATGTTTACACATCTCCCAGGTGTCATGAGATGATATGCATTTAATCTGAATCTTGTAAATGATAAAACATGGGCAGAGAAGCATCTTCACTGAAATTGTAAATAAAAAGTACAAGGATGCTTCATAGAGATTAAGTCTGGTCCTGGATGAAGGAAAAACGTGAACACAAAAGGTGAGAAAAAGCATGCACATTGTTTCATTGTGAAGATTTAAACACTGCTTTAGTTGAGGGACAGAAATCTCTGTTTATTTGGAATTGGTGGCATTTTCTTCAGAATATAAATTATCTTTTAGTTTGCTGTTGTGGTCTCTTGACTTTGTAACTATAGATAGTTCAGCATATATTCGAATTACAATAAACAGAATTTTCAGTGAAAGAAAGGGTCCAATGTCTTTCTGGTACCACTGCTCACTTTTTCAGTCATGTCAAAAGATGTATTAGATCAGTGGTTCTTAACCTTTTTGAACGAATCGCCCCCTTGAGCCAATGAGGAAGTTGTCATCGCCCCCCTCCCCCAACATAACCTCTCAATCACAACATAGGAAATAATTCTTCAATTTATGCAAACACTTTTTTTGTTTTCTTTAAAATTGTCATCAAGACAAATAATTTATTTCCAGTCTTTTTCCCATATCTCAACTGTGTGAAAAATTTTGGTGCCACCCGTCACTTTATTTCCAAACTTCATGATACATGTATTTCATTATTATCTTATTTATTCAAGACACTTAAATGTAATGACCACTGAAAACAAAATTCAATTGCAAGAAAGTGAAATGCCCGAAAAGAAAAACTAAGAATTTCAAAACGAAAACTCTGAAACTAAATTAAGATTCGAGGAAAGTATATATAGTCACGCACACTGTAAAAAGGATTAAAAAGACACAAAGAAAATATAATATTGAACTGGAGTTCACGCTAAAAAAGTACAATACAAAGAGACACACAAAATGTTTTACAGAGCACAACAAAAATTCAAAAACGAAGCCGAAAACTCAAACTGGAACGTGAAATCCAATGCAAGCAAATACAACGATAAAAGCTCAGACAATTATTAACAAAAAAAATGTATGTACACAAAAAGCAAAAAAAAAAGAACATCAATGGCTGCCTTGTGCTCCATCGCCCCCATATCGCCCCCTTTTCGTTCCTTCGCCCCCGCGTCGCCCCTTTTCGTTCCATCGCCCCCCTGAAAAATGAAATCGCCCCCTGGGGGGCAATATTGCCCAGGTTAAGAACCACTGTATTAGATAACTTAGAAAGGTCAGTATTGTTACCTCCCTCCCTTTCCTTGTTCTTCAAAATTATGCATGTACTTTTCATACTAAAAACATATGTGTGAACCAATATACTATATGCTATTAAACAAATAGAGAAGAAAGTAGTCAAGGATAGTTTTCAAAAGCAAAAGTTAAAATTTCACAATAATTTTAAATTTTAACTAAATACATTTCTTACCTATTTCAACTCTCTTACATACTAGAGAATCAGAATACATATTATTCAGTGCCATCTAGGCAGAACTTCCAATTTGAATCACAGAGAAAAAGAAGATATAAATAGAAATACAGGAACACATTTAGAATATCTCTTAGCAGCTTTTCTCTTGCTTGCATGTTCATTTTAGCAGCTACAGAAAAAAGACCCTTCTAGTTTTGTTTTCATTAAAGATTCCATATATAAACTGTTTTAAAAGCCGTTTATCTCTGTCTTATTCTCAACCCCACACACTTTTGCTATGAGTATGCTATTTCCAATGTTAAACTCTTAGTGTCATTTGTATTTCAAACTACTTTCAGGTTGTAATCCTATTTAGAACTTGAAGTAATTGTACAGAACTATAACTTTGAAATAATTTAATTTGATAATAGGAGTAAAAAAACTAGGTTTTCCTTCCTTCCTTCCTTCCTTCCTTCCTTCCTTCCTTCCTTCCTTCCCTATTAGTTTTGTATATTTGCTGTAAAAATTCTGGTAAACTACTTAGAAGTAGGAATATGGCAAGGCCATAACCGAATAAGTAAAACCATACTGCTTAGGGATTTTACCTCAAACAAAGCAGAGCATGGCATCAGTAATTCAGCACAAAAAGTACAGGATCTCTTTGACTTAAGAACTGTGAAATTATCTAAGATAACTATTAAAAATGAAGAAACCCCCAAAAACTTAAGAGAAGGCAAAAACATAGTTCTATAGAACTTTTTCAAAGTGCAAAAGGTAAGAGGGAGAGAGGGAAGAAGGGTAAAGGAAAGATGAGAAAAGTGGAACACAAGAGAAAGAAAAAGGATTCCTTTCTAGAATGAACAAAATTGATATTGAAAATTAAAGGGGAGGGGGGCACTCTCAGAGTCTTTCCCACTGACTTTGCACTACTGGAATGGGTGATTGGGGTTCCAGGCCAACTGCTGATGAAACTCTATAAGCCCTGTTCAGTTGGGGTGGACACTTCCAAGAGAGTCAAAGCCTCTTTGGTGCTAGGCAGCATTCCAGTCATATACACCTCCTGCTGCTACAAAGTCAGACAGTCTGCAGCATTTCTCAGCTGAATAAGAGTCTCACCAAATGAACTGGCAAATTCACAGAGAATTTGGCATCTGACTATCACTTTTCTCTGATGGGTCAGCACTTCCTTGCCTGGCATCTATGACAGCTTCCTGCCAGAGGGAGAAGGAAATCCCTTGCAGAGCTTGATCCTTGCTAGCTCTGCCTCCAGAACCAAACTCTCAAGTTCTAAAAATACAGTATAGAGCAGAGTCCTCCTTAAGTTCCAGAATCTTAGAATCAACAACCTCACCCCCCAAAAAAATGAAAAGGGCAGGAACTATAGAGTTAGAATCACACTCAAGCTAGCAGCAACTTCCTTCCTGTGGCTAATAATAGGTGCATAACAGTATGTTATATATTTATGCTTCACAGTTCCAAAACAATGGTCCAGTTGGTACATTAATATCTTTTCTCCCTCCTCTTCACATCTTGGGTGCATTACAATAAATGCAATAATTATGAAGGATCAGGCTAGAATTATAATAGCCATATGAGGTACAGAATATAGAATAACAGAGTTGGAAGAGACCCTGGAGCTCTTCTAGTCCAACGCCCTGCTCAAGCAGGAAACCCTATACCATTTCAGACAAATGGTTGTCCAGTCTGTGTTTGAAAACCCCCAGTGATGGAGCACCCACAACTTCTGAAGGCCAGCTATTCCATTGGTTGATCGCTCTCACCGATCAATTTAGAAATTTTCTCCTAGGTTCTAGGTTGCTTCTCTCTTTGGTTAGCTTCCATCCATTGTTTCTTGTCTTGCCTTTTGGTGAGTTGGAAATTAGTTTGACCCCATCGTCTTTGTAGGAGCCCCTCAGATATTGTTTCAGTCCCATTTTACAGATTGGAAAGCCACACAATGATTTCAATTAAATCAATATAAGATCTGAATGCATCCCTTCAGAGGTTCAAGTCAACCCCCCCCCCAAGCAGTCATCAAATTCTACTTTGATTCTCCTCCCTTTCGATTTTGGGTCTATTGATACATTTCAGTGGGATTGCCCTGCCATGTTTTTCCAGATTCAACAAGAGCAACCAGAATACTATCGCATAGCAAAAAGTTTGTTCCATTAGCCACTGCCCCTCTAACCCTTCCCCCACTGCCAGAAGGGCATCAGATCTATTTTGATCCTTCTGTTATTGCTGCTTCTAGGATAAATCAGGGATACCCCCAATTATTCTTGGCTTCCTAATCCAATTTTATTTTTAGAAGTGTTGGGTGAGAAAAAAAAGTGTTTTAATAAATAGAGCCAAGCTAGAAGTACCACAGTCATGAATCACAATGGTTCAACCAGATGCCAGAAGCACATCTGGGGACTTTCCAGGTCTTCCTCTCTAGGGGCCAAGGGAGAACAGACAAAGGTTATACAAGGGAAGGTTACAAGGCAGAGAGGCTGTAGCTGCAAAGATAGGAAGGAATGCTTTGTATGATTTAAAAGCTGGGCTTTCTAACAGTTAACAAAATCTGGGGAAACTCACAAACCCCAAAATTACTTCGCTGAATTTCCCTTCGTTTTCCGTCCTTAGTTCATATAGGTTAAAGAACAATAGTGTTCTTTGTATGTTTTTAAAAGCTGGGGTCTCTAATAATCTGTAGACATGAGAACAACAGTTGGCAAAATCTGGGAGCACCCCAAAACCCCAAAATTACTTCACTGAATTTCCCTGTTTTCCTGTCCTTAGTTCAGGTGAAAGAACAATAGTGTGTGTGTGGGGGCTGGTGGTGGTAAGTGTGACTTTACATTCCCTTCTTGATGCTTCCCACAATTTAAGCTCCATTCCCAGCTTCATTCAGACTCTGCAAAGACCTTTTCACTCTTCCATTTAAAACTTTGAGCACTAAAAAGTTATCGTCAGCTTCAGGAACACGGAACAGAAGAGAACATTTGTCGCCGATGTGCTGTTGGGGGGAACAAAACAAAACAAAGCAGATATACTCAAGAAAATGGGGGGTTTCACCGCAAAATAATTCCTCCTCTTTCATTTGTAGTGCAAAAATACAGTTTGCTAGAACCTTGAGTCTAACTAACCAATCTTCCCGCATTTGTTCCCCTTCTCAGAGTATCCGGGACTGCATCTTTAAGCACCTCTTTGCCGCGGAAACAGCCCCGAGGAGGACGACCCCCATCAAGGCTAGAAGTGCAGAGGTTCCGGGCCGAGGCAAGTTGCTCATCCCAGAGTCATGTGAGTACCGCTCCGCCATCTACCGCCGGATCTTGCGCTGGCTTCTCTGCAGCTCGCGCTCCTACTTGACTTCAGTGCTTCTTTTCTTCCTCGCGGCGCCCTTTTCAAAACAGCGCGGCTACTGGCTTTGAGCTAGTCGAAAGCAATGTGGCAGGGAGAACGGAGGTGAATGGAGAGGAGGAAAGAGAGAAAGTTGGCGAAGCGAATGCCTTGCCCAGAATTCATACCGGCTTAGAATTAGCCCAACATTGTCGCATACTTGCAACAAAGTTTGCAGTTTCCAAGAGCAGAGCTTTTCACTACTTAAAACCGACTGGGAAAAAAAAAAAAATAACATCAGAGTCTTCGAAGAAAGCAGCCGCGGGATGGCAGCTACGGGCATGCAAACATTTCAGCTAAGGAACCCGGTCGATTTCTTTAAAAAGGAAGAAGGGGCATTAAAGCGCCTCTTTCTAGGCGAGAGGGCACGAAGATGCTCGCAGATCGCACACCCTGCCGGTCTTACTCCTCGTGCATATTGCAGGTTTGCGCGTGGGAAAGAGCGGAGGGGGTGCAAATCTTGCAGGGGCCGGGAAATGCGGCTTTGGTCGAGGCGGGCGTGGGATGGCAACCAACTGCCAGCCAGCGAGCCCTGTACTGGGGGAGAAGGGACGGGGAGGGCTTCTTGCTAGCGAAGGAGCCGGGCTAGCAGCCCGCTTGAGCCTGGGCCTAAAGCCCGCCCAGGCAGCAGCGGCAGGGGGCCCGGGATCCCAGCCCGGTTCTTAAGAGCGGAGGAGCGCCAGGGGCGTCCGGGTGCTTCTCTGCCCGCCCTTGCGCGCTCTCCGGCTCGAGGTCCGGGCAGCAGCTCCCGAGATGGGCATTCCGCGAGGGACGGAGGGGGGGGGTCTCCGTGCCTGGGCGCATAGCGGAAGGGCCAGCGCAGTCCCAGAAAATAGCAGCAGCGACTTGCTGGGGCTCCGCTCGAACTTTGCTGCCTCCAGTGGAAAAAGTGACTTCGATCCAGGGCCATTTATAGGCGACGGAAAAGCCTCCTTTCCCGTGAGCGGCGGCCGAGCCAAGCAGGCAGCCTTTCAGCTTCCCCGCGGCCCCCTGCGAGCCCTCGCCTCGCCTCTCTCGCGGGTGGGGAAGGACGCGAGGGCGGCCGTCGGGCAAAACTTCTATTTCGCTAATCTTTGGGCTCGCTAATCTTTTTAAGATTGTAGCGCAAGAAACCCGGCGGATCACAGGGAAGATAATGAGGAGACCTTATTTGAAAGACTCTTTATCAAATGAAATAGTTCCCTGCCCAATAGGTTTTTTTCCCCCCCTTAGCGATGCACTGCCATTAAATACGGTGAGGGCATTTGATACGATTGGTAATAATGTCTTTCCTGCGGTATAGAAATATAGCTGTCAGGGCCACCATGCATTATAAACTTTTTAAGTTTTACATTTTAGTAGGATGCTAAAACAAGGTGGATTTGTGAGTAGTCTTTTCTCTAAGCTGAAGGAGACAGGATGGAAGGTAAGCATGTCACTTGAAGTATACAGAATAGTTAACGGTGTTCTCTGTTTTATCAATAAAAAGCTGAAGGTGACAGCAAACAAGGAAAATTAATAAAGCAAATTGCATAGCTTCTTCCAAAAGAAAAAAGAAAAAAACCAGCTTAGGGTACACAGGCAAGGAACAAGACTTTGAGGTCATGTCCCCACTTGCACCTACCTAAACATGGCGCAAACATGTCCTGGCAAAAGCCTGTGTTCTGCTTTGACCCAGTGAGTTTGCCTTTATCTTGTCGGCAGCCAATGGTCTAAATTGTCCTTAGCTGGACTGGTGTTAAAATAATATTTTCTCCTTTGTTCCAGCAACGTACAAGGGCAGCCTCAAGGTGTGTAAGATCTGTTAGGCTTTGTCACCTTGGAAGAAAGTCAGGTGACTGGCAGTAACTGTAAATAGAAGCAGGATAGTGATCAGAAGTGGGAACAGCAAATTTCATGCCAGTACATTTTTCTGCCAGCTGAAGAATAGGTGGATAGCAGTGTAATTCAGCAGAGGAAAAGGCCTTTAGACTCCATTTGGAAGAAGATTTTTTTTTTCAATCCTCCATCCCAAAGATAAGCTAAGAATTGTCCCTTAATTCTTACTTAGCAACAGAAAGTCAATGTGCTCCAATATTTGTTCAAATTGTAGTAATTTTTGTTCTAAGTACTGTATTCTGCAGAGCATGTAATACTATTTCAGATTTGCCCAAACGCGAATGAAGGGTCAGTCCAGAATTGTAGCAGGCAAATATTATGGGGTGGGTGACATGTACCCATTAAGCTTCCATTCTTTTGTCAGCTTCCAAAACAAAATGGCTTAGTTTGATAAATGAAACTGAAAGGTTTTCAGTATACATCTTCTGTGCTTTTTAAAGAAATAAATATAGTTTTTTTACTTTTAAGTATCTTTGCGAACTTTTGAACTATTTCTGGTTTCTTCTCAAATTAATGTTAATGACTTACAGACAAATGTGAGTTCTCTCCATTGAAATATGTTACCACGTGACACTGGACAACAGGAAAGTACTGTTGGAAGGTATATGTATTCATTGCTTGCTGACATGTGGAACCAGCCCAACCAACCCCAATCTTTAGTGATTACGTGCAATCCTGTTATTAGGGGCAATTTTACTGTACCCATATTGTGTGTTGAGCAGATCATCTTTAATTTGCAATAAAGTGTAAAGAACCAAAGAGATAATCTTGGAGAACGTATGCGGAGACTGTTAACAAAATATGAATTAAGCCTGGGAAGGGAAGAAGGCATTAAAAATAATTTAAAATGATTTTACTTTAACTCTCTTTGATATAAAAAGGAGCAAATGAGAAAGGCTGCTGGGCTTTCAAGTTGCTGTTACTCTAGTCTATATCAATAGAATTCCTGTATTTCTTGTGTTTGTTTCCTGAACTGGCCTTCCTGAAAGGGCTGACAGCAATCTCTCTACATATCTTTGCCAAAGTCATCTCTGTGATTCCCTACGTAAGGTTACCTCCAATACAAAATATTTCACTTTTCAGTTGTTAGTTCTTATTTTACATACATGTTTGAAATACTCTTTGCCAATTCTTCTCCATTTCCTCCATCCCTTTTGATCTACTTTCTAAAACTTTGATTTCCCTGCAGAAATTCATCACTCTTCTTGAAAGCCTTGTCCTTTCTAATTCCTCCTCCTCCTCCTCCTCCTCCTCCTCCTCCTCCTCCTCCTCCTCCTCCTCCCATAATCTTCTTTGGTTATTCCTTTTTAAAATCAGTTACTAAAAAGCCATCCTCTTTCCAATCACTTAAAATTTCCCCTTCCAAGGCAAATGGCAGTTTCAAAGGGTGATTTTCATTTGTGCATTTTAAGACCTTTAACACTTGAATCAGAAGGACAGAATTACAATAATTCTATCATCAACAATCCATTTCTACATGTTTGTAAACTTTTTAGTGTGACCATTCTGAATTAATTTGGGTTTGGAATATTGGGCTTTTCAGACATTTAAAATTACAGAATGATACAGCACTATGTCCTCTCACATTTACAACTATAACTTTTAACTGTTTGGGAGATATTAACACTTAGAAGAAATAAGTGCAAAGGTCTCTCATTTTTCCAGCTGCTATTTTTACATTTATGTAACTATATTTTGAAGGGTGGTGTACAAAACTTTATTTAGAACTTATTGATGGCTCACCATAAGGGATGTGGAGCATTTTGTTGCGAAATTTTTTAAAGCAGCTCATTTTTTTAGAAAAAAAATAGTTCAATCATAAGGATCGACTGGAATGTAAAACAGGATTCCTCATTCCTCATTTTATGTCCCAAGGCACAAAAGTAAGATGAATATTCTCCCTCTCCTCCCCCATCAATCCCTCCACAAAAACAAAACAACCCCCCCCAAAACCAAGTGAATTATTTTAGAAGTTTCTATAGCAAGCAACGTCAATAATAAAGAAGTATACTTTTTGCAGTTTAGTCTGCCTTTCTTAACTCAACAATCATGAACTGAGCACAGGAATGGTTTCAATCAAATATCACAAATGAGCAATATATAAAACTGTTCTCTGATGTTTATTTGAGGCATTTTACAATTACACATGCACTTTTTATATTTGGCAATGTGCCTTCAAAGCCCAACAAATGAACAAAGTAACACTGCCTTTTTATTTTGGGAAACCTGAAATTTCAAAAGCATAGCAACCTGTTTGAAAAGGCCACATTTTAACCCCTGAATACTTAATGCTTGCAATTTTTATAACATTTTTCCAACTTTTGTAAATGAGTCCATCGTACAGTTTGTGTTTCTCTCCCCTTATTCTTGCATATTGCCAAATCAACATTCAGACCCCGTACACATGGCTCCAAATGACCATCATGTTTGTTTTTAAAAGATTTCTTATGTCTTTAAATGTAACAAATAGGACTGCATATGTTAATATTGGCTAAAAGGGGCAAAGCTAGATATAGTAAAAATACCTTAACTTAAAAGAAAAAAAATGTAAAGGAAGATATTCTAGAGGCAATGGGATTTTTCACACAATAATTAAATAATTTCTTGTATAAAAATCTAGTATTAGTGGAAAATCTTTCTGTTACTGAATTGCCAAAGAACTTGTAATGAATTACTGCAAAACCTTCTTGAGAGAAGAGGTGGGTATTTTGAAGGATAAGAACTTCAAAGTGTACCATTAATTATATGCTAGTTGTATGGAGGAGTTTACCAAGTGCTATAAATTGCTAATAATTGCAAATCTGTGGTATGGAAACAAAACATTGCTGATACGTTCGTTGGTTTGACAGTTGGATATTTTCAAATATTTGCATCACACTGTTGAATATGGCTGATGCCCCTGGAGAAAAGATCACTAACTTAGTTTTTGAATGACCACACTGTAAATTTTAGTAAGAATGCCAGATATAGACAAATAATTTAAATGCATATGGAATTTTAAATCTTTTTTTAAAGAAAAGTTTTAGACGTCTGAATTGAGGCCCTGCAATACACATGTACACAAAAACACACACACAAATGTACAAAATTCAATATGCCATCTGGTAGGAGAGTTGCAGATTGTATCTATTTTATTTCCATCAGTTTGGATTAACAGAGAAGAATGTGGTTCAGCAGAAAACAGTAATAAGCAAGAACCTTTAAAGCAGGGGTCTTCAAACTTGGCCTTTTTATGACTTGTGGACTTCAACTCCCAGAATTCCTCAGCCAGGCACACTGGCTGAGGAATTCGGGGAGTTGAAGTCCACAAGTCATAAAAGGGCCAAGTTTGAAGACCTCTGCTTTAAAGTTAGTCCACCATTTTTTGTCTAGTACAGGTAGTCCTTGAGTTATGACCACAAGCCAAAATTTCTGTTGCTAAGTGAGTTTTGCTCCATTTTACAACCTTTCTTGCCACAGTTGTTAAGTGAACCATTGCAGTTGTTAAGTAAGTAACACAGTTGTTAAGTGTACCTGCCTTTCCCATTGACTTTGCTTACCAGAAGGTCACAAAAGGGGATCACAAGACGCTGGGACATGGAAGCCATCATAAACATGAGTCAGTTGCAAGCGGCTGAATTTCGATCACGTGACCAGGGGGACGCTGCAACGGTTGTTAAGTGTGAAAAACGGGCATAATTCACTTTTTTCAGTGCTGTTGTAGCTCCAAATGGTCACTAAATGAGCTGTTGTAAGTCGAGGGCTACCTGTACTATTTTTACACATGAGTCAATGAGGTTTTGATATAAAATAAAAATAATTAATTTAAAAACAAAAACAAACAAAAACTGAAAGGGCAGACTCAATGGATCATTGGCTGTTTTTCTGCTGTCAGTTTTCTACGTTTCTAATCTGAGGGGTCCTTGGTGCGCGCTGAGTTTGGTTGCTTTCTTGCAGACATGTCATTACCCAATCTACCAATGTCTGCAAAAAAACAAAACAAAAAACAAAACAAAACAAAACAAAAAACAACCAAGCTCAGAGCACACCAAGAACCCATTTCAACCCTCAACCACAAATCTTCCCCTTTATTGATGTTTCTATGTTTCTATTCTTTAACACACAGACCTAGTGAGCCCCCCCCCCAAAAAAAAGTATACAGTATGGCTAATCGAAACTAGGTATGTTTATATATAATAGAAAGTAATGCTATTATTTTTATTTTTACTCTTTATTATAATAGAACATGATGATTGTTAGTCCCACTGAGCCCAAAGAAGTTTCCATCTGTGTAATTCATTATGGATCGTTACTTAATTCTTTGGACAGTGTAACGGAAGGTGAGATATATCATACACCTAATTGATTCTGAGGACTGGGACCATTCCGTTTCCAGTTAGACATTCCAAGTATGAGGTCATTTATTCGAAAACTCTCCAGGGTTGAAATTATATTTTTATCCCATATAATCTATAAACCGACTAAAGCAAAGCAGGAATGAGACATTACAAAGGTGACAGCAATAAATTGTCTATATTACATCACTTTGCTATGTGTAGCATAATATAATTGTTGCTGCATTCAACGTATTATCTCACTGTTTTAATCTGCACAAAAGTCTACATTTTCCTTTCACATCTTGGTTGCCAATGCTTTGTGCCTTTTTACTCAGTCTTCACGGCATAGTTAAAACTGCTTCTTTGTGCTGCTTGCTCTCTAGCAATGACAACACTGCTAAGGAAGTGAGATGAAGCAACTACCTGGCTTGTTCTTAGATCGTGGTTTGCTGTTAGATGGTTTCTATGTGCATAGTAAATGCGTCAAACTTTTGGAAACTTTTTTATGCAATTTTAATCCTTCATAGCTTTTAACCAGAGTTTAGACACAATCTTAGCCATAGTAAATCAACATCAATCCCACTGATATTTTATGAAATGATATGTTAAGGTTAATATTTCATTCAGATTAATGAAAATAATAAGGTTAATATTTCATTCAGATAAAAGCAGAACCAAAAATCTCTGGATTCTACTTCTGTCTTTATAGTCTTTATCATTCTTATTTGCCTCCAGCATCTTCCTATATCACTGCTGCCCAATGCAGATGTTTACTTGCTGCTAAAAGTCAACACAACTTCACAGCACATAATCAAAATCAATCAGAATGGCTTTTTTTTCTAATAATGATATGTGCGTTAATGTTACAATTATAAGATGTAATAGAAAATCATTGTTTAATATTTGTATGTCTATGGAGATTCTCAATCATACAGGTCATGGTTGTCTCAAAGGTGCTTTTTCAAAAAGCAACTGGACTTTCTTTGGTTTCGTTTGGACACATTTTGCTTCTCATCCAAGAAGCTTCTTCAGTTCTGGATGGTTCTACTTTGGATGAGAAGTAAAACATCTTCAAACAAAAACAAAGGAAGTTCAGTTGCCTTTTGAAAAAGCAACTTTGGGACATTGTTTGATATAAAATGTGACAGGATAGAATCAGACTTGTGAATACCTTCTTCTTTTCCTTAACATGGTTTCTAAAGATATTTCTAGACTTACAGTAAAATAAATTTTGAAGTTCATATTATATAGCTTCAACCAGAAACCATGATGATATTACAGGTCTTTGCATCAACATTATAATATTTACTTAATTTGCTTTATTGACATGTAACCCTCTATGACATGCTGTTATTTGTTTCCTCCTCCCATCCTATATTTCCCCTGCTTTCAGTTTTATTTTTGCCTTCATTTGAAGCAGAACATAAGCATTAGCTCACCCTTTTTTACCCTATTTTTTGTAGTGTTGCCCTCTATAACATTGCATTTTATTTTTGATGCTAAGGTCACCAGTTTGCAGGAACTCAAAGATAGGAAACTTGTTGGCTGTAGGGAAACTGTATATTTTTCATACAGGTTCTACAATATTATGTTTAGATTCTGCCTTTATATTAATCCCCAGAACATAAGAGCTGTTTAATCCACTTCTTGTCTGCATCCCCTTAAGTCTGTGGAGAAAGGGCACATGTTTGATGTCAAGAAGGCCCTAAAGATTTAACTCAAGCACACCAGACAGTTTCAGACATCTGATTCTTTGCTTGTTATACTTTAGCCTAGCACCATGAAAAAATCATCTTCAAATTTATCCTGAATAAAGTATATGAGATTTCTGTTTATACTGCTTCTGGTGAGTGGGGTGGGGATATTTATGTCTTGATAATTATTTCCTGTACTCTGTTTTGCAAATTTTGGCACCAGCACCCCTTCAATTGATTTTTGCAGGGTAGCCAAAGAAATTGTTCTTTTTGCGTTGCTGCGTTCTGAATACTTCTGTATTAGTTGCAGCTTCTTTTAGTCAATGGGAGCTTCAATAAGATATAGGAAATATTCTTTTTTTCTTTTCAACAGCAAAAGATCCACCCATATATTTCATCTCCAGTTATCTTCATTGTTGAATGGGATTATCCTTTTAGAGTTGTATGTATCTCTGTGATAGTTGTATGTATCTCTTTTTCCATATATCTATCACATTTTCTCTAAGCTTTATTTGGTTTCAAAAAGTGGGAATATCTTTTAGAAAGAAGCTTTTAATAGTCTAAACAACTCTTGTGTATTAAAAATAGAAACAGGTTGCTTTTCACTACAGACGGTGGAGGTGTTGCATATGCATGTAAATCACTTGCTCAAATGAGTTGGAAGAACTTCCTGGTCATGGATATCCTTCACTACAGAAAGTTAACTATGGCAGTAAAGATTCAGAGTGTTACTACTTGTATTCAAGAGTTTAGCAGAATTCAGGGGTTGCCACCTAAATATAATTTAGACTGTTAACTATCATAGCTAGGTAGCTAGACAGATACATATATCAGATAGAGGCCAACTATTTTAGATATAGAATTACAAAGAAGTATTGAGCTCAATAATTTGGAGGTGTAATATTTTATCCCAATATAAATTCATATTTTTTTGCATTTAGGTATATAAAGAAATCATCAAAAGTAATAGGAGCACAAAAAATTCAACCCAAGGATTAAAGTTTGGATAATGAGATGGAGGGGCATACAATTTTAACAGATAAAAAATAAAGTGCGATAGGAATGTTAAGCCAACATATCTGGACTACAAAAATTCAGATGACCAATTAACGTCAGCAAAGATTGGAATTTTCTATGTGATTTTATGGCTATCTACAGGTCCTCCAGATAACTGCCGCCTACATATGGGATGCTTAAGCTTGGGGAATTTTATGGTTTTGGTTTATGAAGGAAACTGGTAAACCAAATCCACAACTACTCTAGTTGAGCAATCATAGCAAGGCATAAATTATTTCTCCTTAAATAGTTCCTTAACTGGATAGAAGGCAATTTAACTTAGCAGAAACAAGCCTAGACACATAAATTAACAAAATCCATTTCTTTTCTCAAAGGAAATTCTAACTGAAGGGAAAGTTTGAACTTGTTTGTGTTCCTTGTGCATGCAGCGTCTGAGTGGTATTTTCATGGGTATTTCTCCCAAGACAGAACTAACAGCTGTCCATGGATGATAACTAAGACAAGTTCATATTCATTCTAAATCGCATTTTGTATTTTAAAAATGTTAAATAAAAAAAATCTAAAAAATGGAATCAACTGACTTTTGCTGCAATTTTAAGAACATATTTTAAAATGGATTTGGGTTAGAAATTCAAACTATGTTCTTCAGCTTTATTTATGTAGCTACTTTAAGTCAGACTGAAATAGTTGTATGGTTGCTACTAGTTTTAGCCTTTCATTTGATGGACAAATCAGAGAAATAAAGAAGGAATGTTGTAATATCCGTTTAAAATTCAGTGGTGCTGTTCTTTTGTTACTTTATTGAATCCAGCTCTTTATCCGTTTCCCAGTCCTCTGATTCTTTCCCTGCTTTCTTCCTTGCATCTTTCTACAGCAAGGTTAGGCAAGATTCAAGCTTACAAAATGTACTTTCCTTTTTTATTCGAACACTGTGAGACACCAAGTAAACCTATGCAAAAGATATTACAAGTAAGAAATCCTGAGCCCTAGAATTTCTTTTGAACAAGCAGAACAAGGACAGAGAAAAATGCATGGTATCCATATACAGATAGTCCTTTTTAACTACCACAGTTGGGACTAGCAACTCAGTTGTTATACTAAGTGTCATTAAGTCACTAAGTGAAACCACAGCTCTGTTTATTATCAGCTTTCCTTTTCTTCACAGATCTGCAAAGGTCATAAATACAAGGATTGGTTATAGAATTACTTTTTCATCATCATCCTAACAGCAAATGGTTGTTAAATAAAGCAATCACTAATTGAAGTCCACCTCTAAAAATCAACCTCCGGTTATACCGCCACCATTTCAGTAATAAAAAATGGAGAAACAAATTCTGTTACACCCAAGGTTAAACAATTGAGGTATACAAACAACAAACCCTTACTAATCTATTAAGAGATCTAGTAATACCTAGCTAATAACATGTGGGAAGTATATCAGCAAAATTATAGCATGCTATCATACTGGATCCATAAAAATTGATATTATTCAGAAGCATATTGCCTTTTGATACTGAAGCTAACATACAGCTACAAAGTCTTAAGACACTTTGATACATATACAGTATTTCCCAATTTGATTGAAATTGGTGACCAATATTGCATCTTTTAGTAAATCTCATAGTATTACTGTATTGTATACTATGTGAAGTTCTTTTAGTTGTTCTGAATCACTTATTGTTCATTTCATTGGATCAGGGGATAAAAACTTTTCTAGATAGTTTTGCTACATCATGCAGAATGTTCTAATCCTCTTACAAACCTTTTTTTTTTATAAGCTACCTGTCAACTGTCTGACTAGCAAACCCAAAAAAGGAATCTTCAAGGCTTTGGAGTGCCATAAAAGAAAAAAACTTTATTGAATATACATCTCAGAACTGAAGAAGCAAAACCAGCTCTGGTTTTCCAGCACAAAATAATGCTTAGTTAAACAATAGCTTCCTTTTCCCCCACCCACCAGGTGCTCACGTTGTCCAATTGTAGACCTTCAGTTTGTTATGGGAACGGTCCACTTCTCCATCAAGCACCTGTGTAAGTGACCTTGGCATTACTGCAAGCTCTCACGGTCTGTTTCCTTCCTGCGCTTCCTACCCCTCCTCCCTTTTCTATGGCAAGTTGATTAGTGATAGAAGCTAGCAGGCCTCATAGTGATTCAATCTTGACACTATCCCTGCTTCCCTTCCCACAGATACTGGTCTTGTAATTTCATTCAGAACTCTTCAAAAATGCGGGGAGCACAATTTAAGCTGTATTCCAAGAATAGACAAATACTGAAAAAGTGTGTACTGAACCGTGGTGGTGCAGTAGTTAGAATGCTGTATTGCAGGCTAACTCTGCTGACTGCCAGCAGTTTGAACTTGACCAGCTCAAGGTTGACTCAGCCTTCCATCCTTCTGAGGTTGGTATGTGAGTTAGGATTTTAATCTCTTGCCTCATTGCACACCAACCTATATTGAGTAGCATTTTGCATTTTAATTTACTTAGTTATTTATAATTTTAATATTTGGACACATTCCAAAACAAGCTCTATCGTTTCATTAAAACAAGAAAACCACAACCCAGTTCAGCATATGGCAACAATCTTTATAAATCTAAGACTCTTATGTATATAGAAATGTAGAGATGACTTTGGAAGCCATTAAAGCAGGTAAAACAGTAATCCAGTCCTGGGAGAGTGGAAAGCCCTAGAAAAGAAGTTCAAAATAAGTCCACCCTCATTCTTTTTGCTTTAAGGGGAAACAGAGAGAAACTCTGACAGATTTTCAAGATTCTGTCATATAACAATAAACAATTCTGTCATATAACAATAAAGTAGCGTTACTAGAATCCTTATGATGTCAGTTTCCTGAAGTGGTCTACCTCAAAGAGCTGTCCCTATGGAAGAGCTCTTTTTAACTTCAAAATAGAGCTGGAAGGGACCTTGGAGGTCTTCTAGTCCAACCCCCTATTTTCTTAAGTGCTAGTAGGGATAGTTAAAATCCAAACCTTAAGGAAGGTTTCTATAAAGGATGGGACAATTAGAAAAAACACAGCACAACACTAATTCCTAGCCTCTACCTATGGTAGAGATCCTAGTTATTTCCTACCTGAGAAGATAGGGGCTAAAGAATATGTTTTTGCAGATATATGGGGGATTTAAACCTTATTTAAGAAGCCATGTGCACAGGCTGGTAATATCGGAAGAAAAACGTGCTGCAAGCACTTTTTAAAATTTTAAGAGTTTTAAATAAAACTCTAAAAGGAGAAAGAAGCTCAGTGAGGACTGAGCTTAAACAATGATAATAGAAAATTTGTTGTGGAGTGAGAAAGGCATAGAAAACCAGGATAGAGAAGGAAGGAAGTGGAACCACAGAGAGAAAGTATGAGTGCTTTTCTGAATAGGGTTACTCTACTTGCCTTGGACATGGATTGCATATGCTATAAAAATGTGTTTTTTTTCCTGGCTTTCCTAAGTGACTCTTGGCCATGTTGCTTGAAAAAGGCTGCCATGCTTTGTAACATTTGTATGTCTCTCTAAACTTTCAACTTATTATTCTTGGTCGCATCTTTATTTGGAGATGGCAGATATAGAGGACAGAACTGCCTATTTAGTCTAGAAGCAAGGAAACCAGGCAGGTAGATAGCTTCTGTTTCTCCTTCATTTTCCATTGTTTTCTCATAAGATTTTACCTGGATAGGAAAATATTAGAAAATACAATTAAGGAATCCATGTCATATACACCAAATTATATTTCCATCATGTTCACTAAGTCTGTAAATTATAATGTATCAAGGTGAGACACGTTTGTTTGGAAAGATACTCTTGCTAATTTCAAAGGATGTGTTCATGTGCCATTGAGCTTTCTGGGAAAAAGTACATGACCTTCAGTCTATAACAATGCTAAGGAAGAATGATAATTTTCAGCCTCTACCAATGACAAAAAGATCTCCAAGAGTAATGACGTGTTATTTCTGACAGGTCTGGCTCAAGATATTTTGCTACCTGATGAAAGGAAACAAATTCCCCTCCCCCCCCCACATACACACAAAGTGAAGGTCCACCATGCCTAATGCCAAAAAAAAAAAGCACTTGAAGGAGAACATCTCACAAGCATTTCTGGCCATCCTTTCAATACAAATCAAATCTATCACCATGATGCCTTTTGAAGACCCATAACCTTTTTGCTAATAACAGAACCAATGTGGTCCCTGAGAATATGTATTTAGTTATTCCTTCTCTTTAAAGGCACCATTTATGTCCAACAGAATAACTCTCCTCCCTCCCACATCACTTTGAGAAAGTGGTGCAGCATCAATGATTCATCTCTGAGGGGAGAAACTGTTGCCAATAGGAATGATGTAGCTTGTTCATGATATGCGAAATTCACACCTAAATATTTCTTCTTTTATAGTGAAAATAATTTTTATAGCTAGAACACTAAGCACTAGCTTCTGGTTTCTCTTTCAGCATAGAGTAGAACCCACCATTTTACTTTATGTGGAATGTTATCAAAATCCTATAATGAAAGTTTACTAGCCATTAATCATGATTTCTCCCTCCCTAACATTTAATTTCTAAATGAAATTAAATGAATGGCAAAGAGCACAATATCACTTCCTGTCTAATTTTTGAGTTTTAATGCATCTGTGTGACACATAATTTTAATTCAATATTTTTTGTACGTATTACTCATTGTTCCAGGTACCTTTCTGTTCTTGAAGACATCACAAAAGTACATAAACACTGATTATAGTAAGATGATTATAGTGAGATAGTCTGATTATAGTGAGATTATGACAGTCAGGTTGGTCGAGTGGATAAGGCACACCACAGGCTAGAAAGCAGGAGACCCTCACAGGGTGGCTGTTGTGGGAAAAACAGGAAGAAGGTGTGTTGGGTATGTTCGTCACCTCTAGTTAATTTGTAAAAATAATAAAAGTGGGAAATAAAAGAGATAGATGATAGACAGACAGACAGACAGACAGACAGACAGATAGATAGATAGATATAGTCCACAGACTTAGTGGATTTTTCACCTAATAGAAATAAAGAATTAAAATGTGAAGAAGGGGAATCAGAAAAAGAGCAATGAATGATTGTGCTTTGTGAGAATAAAAAAAAATGAGTTCAAGAAACATGAACAATGGGAAAGGCAATTAAATCATATTTTAGAAAAGGTAAATGACTAGAATCCTGAACAGGATTTCTCCATATAGCTGAATCATGTTAATGCAGGCTCACTTATATGTGTGGATTATGAATTTGTGGACATATGGAAGGTAATGTACTGTTTCTTGGAACTATTGAAATTTGGCATGAAGACAATATATAACATGTATTTCTTAACATCTCTATATTTTGCTTTGGTTTGCGCTCTCCTGTTAGAAGTATGCATTACATATTATTTAATATATGTATTCTTTCTTACATCTATTTTTCATGTTTTGTCTATGATATTCTGAAGTATGTAATCTTTCTCTTAACTCCACCTTCGATAGCCACTTATATATCAGTTATTTTGGAAGTCAATTCAGAATCAAAGTGTCCTAATCCAATATTTTTGTAAACCCAGTAGAGCATCTGCAGGGAAATGGCACAATGTTATCCACTGTATGCAGTCAAGCCTAAATTAAGACAGTGGCATCCAAAGATAAAAGGCTTTTAGATAACAGAACTGACAGCACATCTGCTTAAGATTTGGAAAGCCACTGCTTGTCAGAATAAGCTAGGCTAGAGGAACTGAGAAACTTCATATAGTCTCTACAGCTAGTATGTCTTTATATCGGCACCCCATTGTATTTCAACTTTTTATTATAGTCAGGCACTATAATAAGGCACTTTTATTATAGTCAGGCATGGATCTTATTCTCCACTGCAATAAAACAATGTAAATCCCTAGCACACCAGGATTTCTTTCAGTTCTCATGTGTAACCACAATGGATTTGTATGTGCTTGAAAATCGAATAAAGACTTCACTTCTTGTGGTGAAAAAATTGCTATTTAAAGTTTTAAACAATGCTACACATTGGTGTAGCCAACATATATTTAAAGTCATTATATTTCCTTTACCTATTTTAATTATTTGAATATTTGCCCCATTTTTTTATATTTTGATAATCTTGTTTGGTACATCCATTGCAAAGTATTTGCCTCACATCATTTCCACAGACTCTTCAATATTACTTCATTTTACTTTCTACAGCCTATTTAATGACATACATGCTTTTTAAGAGTTTGCAAGGCTCATGAGTTATTTTCAGTTAAAATATACAGGCTGCACAGCTGTCTAATTTCTATTTGAGATTGTGCTTAGATATATTTATATTATCATTACTATAACTATCATTCTTAAGCTTTTTCAATTTTTGTTCATTTTCTCTTATCCAACCAATTAAGGTGTTCAATTTTTGGAGAGGGTGTGTGTGTGTGTGTGTGTGTGTGTGTGTGTGTGTTAAAAAGTAATAAAGCTTACCTACTAATTCTGAGAAACAGTAAGCATTTCTCTCAGTAAGTCCATTCTTCCATTGGGTGTCAACTGGCTTTGTCCATTATTTGGTCCTTCTGATGATTAGCTCATTGTGCATGAATTTCTTTCTGAACATAGGAAATTGTAATGAAGAAATGAATTTAAATGGATTTGAGAGATTTATAATTACTGTACGTTTCAGATTTCAGTTATCTTCTTCTGCAAGCCCATATTCACATACCTCTTAAGTGATTTTTTTTCTTAACATTGCCAGCCATTAGCAATAGTCTGTTCTTATCTTTGTTGTTAGAGGCTAACTACAGTAGTAATATCTATAAAGCTATTCAGGATTTCCCCAAATAAGCATCTGCATTGGAATCAGCACTATCAACTTACAGTTAGGGGCTAAGAGGTTGAAAGTACACTGCGGTAAATCTGAAGACTTTTCAGTGGCGCTGCAAAAAAAATGCTGATTTCTGTTATGCATTCTTTAACCATGAAGAAAATACACTGCTTGGGGAATGCTTGATAACTGTATAAAAATGTACTTATCTTCTGTAAGATAATCTCTACTCTAACTTAAATATGCATTACAGGTGGCATGTGAGGGCTTTCCTTCCCTTCTTACACCATTCCCTTTCAGAATGAATTTAATTCTAGTGATTTGTTTAACATCTTCAGGAAATATATAACTCCTACTAAAGTCTGGTTACTGTGTAAAGTACATCAGCATGCTTTTAATAAAGATTCTACTGTGCTTTAAATCGTGGCCAATGATTTGGACTCTTTAGACTGAATCAGACTTCCAATTTTATAATGTTCCCATAAAGCAATGTTCTGTGTGAGCTGGACACAGATCTTATTCAAATTCTTGTTCACTATGGCAATACTTCTCTGATTTCAGCAGTCTTATTCCACTTTGTCAGAATTTTATCTTATACTGCAAACTCTCTTGTGTTCCACTGGCATTCTTCTCTAAACCCTTTGTTCAGATTGCTTTGACGTTCCTCACTAAAGCAATCCCTGCTCAATGCTTTGGTTGGATATCTGAATTTCTAATGAAACAGGGTACAAATTGTAAATAGAGCCTATATTTTTTAAACTGACCAATATAGTTGATGTCTTAAAAGTATAATGCTCAGTGAATATTCTAAAACCAGGCCCTGACTTAATGAAAGGAAATGTGGATATATTTCAAGGAAATAAACAGACCAATGAGGACTGACCTTTGAGAAACTATGTTCATCAAGGCCACTTAAATATTAAAGGTGTTTGCTTAAGCTGGTTTTCTTGCATTCTTGTCTACCGCAATGCACATTTTGCCTCTGACATTAATATATTTTTTTAGAAAACATAAGTTTCAGTCCAAAGGCACATGAGCATTTCTGCTTATACCTGTATGACATACATATATTCTATCCCCACATACTTACCATTCATATGCAGCTATCTATATTCTGTTCTCAAACAGCTGTAAATGGATTTCATGGGCAAATTTTAGTACTGGCATCACATCTGTAAATTGGATCTGATTGGTTTTCTTCACATTTTTATTTATGTGAACATCTTATGTAGTCTTTGGCCAGAGAGTTGCTATAAATGCAGCCAAAATATAACATATATCCAGCAAGATGCTTAACTCTTTTTTGCTGAGGCACCAGATGCTCAGGTTTGTAACAGAAACTATTTTCAGGTTTTAAAGCAATGAAGCATAGAGATATGAATTCAAATCCCCATCGGACAAACAGAACTACATACAGGTTTCTTACAATTTTTGGTTCCAGTCTTCTACATACTCATTCATGAATACCTAAGTACCATTGTTCACAATACACAAGTTTAAGAAGTTATCAATGTTATGATTTCTTTCACATCAATTTTTTGATTATTGCATATAAAACCATGTGAATTGAAGGTAACCAATATTTCTTTATTAATATTTGTAATGTGTTAGCTAATTATTTGAACTTATAGAAATTATTTCACTTTTCAGTATATGAAATATTATGCACAGGTGATGCAGATAAATTAATTGGCTTCTACCAGTGGAGGTCAGTGAAGATTAGATTATAAATGTACAGATATATGTTTAAAATGGGTGATTTACTCTCATTAGGAATTTATTTCTACATTACTGTCAAATTGTGCTCTAAATAAAACGATATGTTTATATATGTTGTTGATTATTGTTTTCACAGGTATATTGGGATACTGAAGAATATTCAAAACAGTCTGAAAACTTAAAAATCTGATGCATTTTAATAACTGTAGCTCTTATGATACAGAAAAAATCCCATTGTGTTCTGAATTCTTAGGATTCCACTGCATATTCTCTTATTTCTTTAATAATTCCAAAATTTATCACTTTAGTATATGGATAATCTTTGATGACATCAGCTTCTAAACTAGGAAGGTAACAAGCAGTTACAAGCTAATATAACTGTTATCTTAAATATAAAGAAACTAACATTATAAGAAAAACTTTTACAACACTAATTTCCATAATTTCTTTTTGAATGTTCAGCTGTCCTCCTGCCCTGCCAATTATTCACAATATGTTAAATTATGTGATTAAGAATGAAAAATTAAGAGTGATGTTTCTCTGTCATCATAATAATGGAAATTAGACAGGCCACGACCTGTTCGAATATTGTTTCAGAGATATTTCCTTACCTAAACAGAGAAATCGAATGACCATGGATGGGCAAAAAAGCAGTGGGAGAGAGAGTGATTTCCAACTTCCTGCTGGCTTCCCCATTGATCTTTGTCAAGAAGCATCCAAAATGATGATTGTGGGACTGTGGTTGACCATAGCAGTGTGGTGTCACAGCAGCACTGAAGCAGCCACAATTTTGCCAAATTTCAATCCCTTTGAAATTATTGGTCCCAGATTTTGGACACATTCTTTAAGTTACCCCAATTAAGGTACTTTAATTCAAAAATTGTTCCCCTACAATGTACCATTTTGCCCAATTGAAAGTTACAAATAATCAAACAGACACAAGAGTTTAGTAGTATATTTGGGATGGTCTAAAGCAGTGGTTCTTAACCTGGGCAATATCGCCCCCCAGGGGGCGATTTCATTTTTCAGGGGGGCGATGGAACGAAAAGGGGCGATGCAGGGGCGAAGGAATGAAAAGGGGGCGATATGGGGGCGATGGAGCGAGAAGTTTTGGGGACACTTTTGAGACTTTTTCGTACAGTGAATTGCTGTATATGTCATACAAAAACATCAGATCGCTCGCTATTAGTGGATTGAATTGTGTTTTCAAATGTTCTTCCAGCTAGCTTCAGTACCAAATGCCGTACATATGTGAATATGCATCGCTTATCTTCATGCGCGTTGCGCAGCAGCCTCTACCCATACAGTGGCGTGCCATTGGCCAGAATGGGCAGTGATGGAGGGGAGAGCGCTTCTTTCGAAACATCGCATGCTGAGTGGCTGTCCCCTGTGACATTATATTTTCTTTGTGTCTTTTTAATTCTTTTTACAGTGTGCGTGACTATATATACTTTCCTCGAATCTTAATTTAGTTTCAGAGTTTTCGTCTTGAAATTCTTAGTTTTTCTTTGAGGGCATTTCACTTTCTTGCAATTGAATTTTGTTTTCAGTCGTCATTACATTTAAGTGTCTTGAATAAAAAAAGATAATAATGAAATACATGTATCATGAAGTTTGGGAATAAAGTGACGGGTGACACCAAAATTTTTCACACAGTTGAGATATGGGGAAAAGACTGGAAATAAATTATTTGCATCGATATGTCCTGATGACAATTTTAAAGAAAACAAAAAAAGTGTTTGCATAAATTGAAGAATTATTTCCTATGTTGTGACTGAGAGGTTATGTTGGGGGAGGGGGGCGATGACAACTTCCTCATTGGCTCCAGGGGGCGATTCGTTCAAAAAGGTTAAGAACCACTGGTCTAAAGCAAAGACAATTTATGAAGCAATTTTGCTTTGCAATAAATGACATTTTATACCCAACAATTAGTATTTCCAGTACTGCTAGATTTCAAGGCACTGATTATATAAGAGGATCTTCTGTAAGAGTTCCCATTTGATAGTTGATAATTTAATACCCAGTATTTGGATTCTGTTACTTATTCTTTTATCTCTCTTTCTCTCTCCTCCCCCATCCCCATTTGCTTTTGGAGTTGGAGTTGGCTGAAGCCCACATTATAATGGCTATAGGTTGCACCATATATGATAACCATATTACAATTGCTATAGGTTGTAACATACATGATGACCAGTTCAATCCCTTGTTATAATATATAAAAGCTTTTATTAAACGGAGTTCTGCCAGTAAGTTACAAGTCAGTACAACTTTGCTTTGTGGATCTGATGGTTAAAGTTGACATCACTACTAAGACATACATTGTGAGGATGAAGCACCACAGATTAAACATTTTTGCAGGCAAGTAGACAGACCTACCTTTCTCTGGAGGGGGCAATGTTCCTACAGCATTGTCTTCACTTTGCTAAAATAGTCTACATAATGTAAATCAGTGTGATGTGTCTAAATGCTGGACTAGAACTAGAGAACTAGGTTCAAATCCTCTTGAACATGAAGTAAGTTTAGGTCAATAATCTTTCAATTGAACATATTTTAGAGTTCTCAGAATAACAATGGGGAATGAATGAATGGGAGACTCATTTTATCTCTTTGCAGTCAATGTGAAATCAGAAGGATATGCTGGGAAGTTTCTGTGCTCTGTCCATTTTTACAGGAGGGAGTTCCAGTTTGTCTCCTCTGCTTTTTAATACAACAGTGTTCTCCTTGATTTTCAATGTACACAGTACAATCACTTGAGGAAGTTAGCCAGACGTGATAAGATGGTACACAACTACTTCTGCTTTCCATCTTCTTCCCAGAAAGGTGCTGGACCTCTCAAAGCAAATATATAGAGGTAGCTTTGAGATGGATGAGGGCAAACTAGACTGTTCTGATGTGCCATGTTGGAACAGAAATTTGCAACCCGGTTCTGGATACTGGTGCTGTGTTTCTGGAGGAAGGCTGCAATTGTGTAGGTTCTGTCTGTGGGGTGTAGGAGGATCCATTATGAACCTGGATGCTTTGAGAAATTATAGTTATGGACTATAAATTACAGCCTTTAAAAATGAAAGATAAAACAAACAAATTGACAATATTATCCATCTTTTTGTTTTATTTCAAGAAAATTGAATTTATAGCTGGACCACCAGCATTCCTCTCTTTGCCCAGCCCCTTTAAAGGACAGCAGCAAGGAAACAACAGATACAGACAGGCAGGCAAGCAGACGGAAACTAACGCAAATACAGTCGAGAAGCAACTAACGATCCCCTGAAATATGCACGGCGATCTTAAAACACAACAGCAACACAAAACAAAACACCGAACCATGTACGTATGTACATTTCAAAAGGCATGCGAGAAAATACACATTACCAAGCCATGATCTCAGTACGAAGGAGGGAAAAGATCGCAGCTTTTCCCTTCTCCTGCCAAGTTATCATTGAGAAAACAGACAGGCAGAGTGACGTCCTGGGTCAGACTGAGTGCGGCTCGACTCTACCAAGGAAACAGGGAGGCCCGCGAATCCCTCGGATGCCCACCGCCGCCTTTCTTCCCCTCCCCAGCCGCTCCGCCTGATGCGGAGCAGCTGTTTCAAGGGGCCCTGTCCTGCAGGGAAGCTTACCCATCCCCAGGCAGCTGCTGGAGGAGGGGGGCTCGGGCTGCCTCGGACCAGCATCTCCCCCCTTCTCCGGCTGAGGTCGCGGAAGCCCAGTGAAAGGAGGCGTGTGTAAAGATTTTGCAATGTCCCTGCATGGTGTTGTAGACTTTCCTAGCAAAAAAACCGGCTTCGGCTTCTTTTCAGTCCCCGGCTACTCACCTGATTAACCCGCCTGCGGTTCTGCCCTGACCAGGTAAACCGAGTCCAGACCTTATATCATCATACACATCTGGAAGCCAACATCGCACCCGGGGCATTTTTATTTCCTTTTTTTTTCCCCTTTACAAATTGGAGAAGCTGATAGCGTTGTTAACACTCCTCTCCTCCGCTTCTACTCCCCCCCACCCCAGACCCTCTTCCGTGGGACTTGCTTAGGAGTCAGTTCTTTTTCATGGAAATCAAAGGGTCAAAGCTGCCAACCAGGCATTATTGATTTCTCTCTCTCTGTGTCTCTCTCTCTCTCTCCTCCGACTGTTCGGCTTCGCTCTTTGCCCATTTCAAGGGATAGCGTAGTTTTGTTTTGTTTCGTGGTTTATGCGTATCCCTGACAGGTTCGATTCTTGCTGGTTTTGTTCCGATTTTGCCTTTTGTGATAAAGCATTGATTTATTAAACATAAGGTGGTGGTGGTGGTGGTGATGGTGGGCAGGTAGGGGTAAAGTGCGGGGTGAGGGGAGTTAACAGGATGGGAGCGAAGGACGACTTTAAAGCTATTACCGGTTTGGTTTGCTGGCAATCGTATCTGTGTTTGTTTATTATTATGTGCTGCTGCCCGGAATGTACCCCGTCCCACTTCTCCTTGAGCTCCTTTCAAGGATTTGAGAAGTTCCGTTCTCTCCAGTTTTGCCAATCGGTTGCAACCTTTACTGTCTCGCCTCCTCTACTGCCAAGGGCAGCGCGGTCCGTCCGAGGACCTTGGTACACGGAACAGTACACGAAAAGCTACGAATGGGGCGAGTAATCCGGGAAGAGATAGTAGCGCCTCTCTTCCCTCCCCTCCCCTCCCTTCCTCTCCTTCTTTCTTAAAACACTTTGTAAGAGTGATTTATAAGAGCCAAAGAGGCCTGCCAGTTAATGCCAGGAAATTTATTATCATTTGTTATCTAACAGTCTGTCTATCTTCATACATCTATCCATTCTTCTGCTTATTAATACGATTTTGCTACATGACGCTGCTTGTCTAAGGCTGTTTAGGCTTCTGTACTGTTAACTGAGGAATAAATACCATTCAGTGCAATGAGCTTTCAACTTAATATGAATTGAGTTGTACACTGAAGAATACGCTTTTCTGAAGTGGGACTTGGTTCCGTGTGTGTGTGTGTGTGTGTGAGAGAGAGAGAGAGAGAGAGAGGGGGAGAGAGAATGATTGTGATTGGGCACCGAGAATGGTGCAGAGCTGCTCACAAAATCAAGAGTTGTGTGGGATTATGGCATGAAGTTCTTACACCCCCTTGTAAAGTAAAAGCTTATGGTATGACATGGACAAAAATGGCCATATGAGACATATCAATATAATGGCAATATAGCTTCATCCTTCTCTGATGTACATTATACATTATTTGTACTAATTTGAGGAGCATTGCTGCTCTAAAAAGGAGAAAGAAAAGATGGACAAGATATGCGTGCATGCACAGTGAACCACTGTTAATGAGATATAAGTTGGTGATATAAGTCCTGTGAGTTGCTTCACATCTTGTGTTTTCTTAGGTGATGGTTCAAAAGTCTTTGAAGTCAGGGTGTTATATGATATGCAAGTATGATTTTGGTATATATATAATGTACATACATTGTAACATAGGCATGGAATGTGCAAAAATGGAGTTCAAAACATTTTGCACTCTCTATTTCACACTTTTCTAACACTGAAAGGAAGTTGTTTAAAATCTCATACTTCAGATCACATCTGTGTGTACAGTAATTATCAAAGAAATAAATAAGTGTGCAAAGGAGAACACCTTTGTTTATGTAAGGGAATATGTAGATAACGTTTGGTCATTTGTTTTTCCCTTCTGAGGTAGAGACTAGAAGGTATGGTCATTTGTCCCTACCTTCTGAGTAACCTGAAAGGAGGGTTGATAACCAGGGCCTTTATGATTAATGTTTTTTTAAATCTTCATATGAATATTGACTTGGAAGATACCCATGGACTGCTGTATTGGGTCCCAGAGGATCAGGAAAAACTGATGGTGATGGTGGAGGTGGTGGTGGTGGTGGTTGAGGTCTGGGTCAAGGGTGGTGATTGCTCAGGTTTGTATATTTTATAAGCCTTATGAAGTGGGCTGTAGGGAAAAGATCTGGCAAAAGAATACAAGAACGGTTAGCAGAACCATTAGGAGATAATAAGGGATTATCTAAGTGAAAACAACTTAGTCCCAAGGAAGCAGGGAGTGTGAGAAAGAGACTCCAAATAACCCACTTTGATTCTACAAGGTGTAAGGGAGGACACTGGAAGACTTTCCAGACTCTGTTATTATAATCTACAACATGTTTCTCAACATTGGCAACTTTAAGATGTGGTGGACCTCAACTCCCAGAATTCCACTAGCCAGCAAGGAAATTCTGAGAGTAAGGCTGGCTGGGGAATTCTGGGAGCTGAAGCCCATACATCTTAAAGTTACCAAGGTTGAGAAACACTGTCCTGCAACAAGACTTCCAGTAAGCCCTTGCTGTTTCTGTATCCTGACCTGGCTTACCTTGAAGAGCTAACATAGGCTTTATTTCCACATAGATATAGTTGTACAGGTATATGAGAACAGTAAATAAAATTTCAATGTTCTTCAAATAATAATATATGAGATATGTTAACTGAAGATGCTACATTAGAATATTAATAATAAGAGCTGAGGTGCTAAAGATCCAGTATTGATTTCATATGAAAAGGCTTGAAGGAGCCATATTAAACTACTTTCTCTAAGCTACATTGATTGATGTGGGTTTATCATACCCTTCCTGCAAAATGCCAGAGGGCTATTGGATGGCAGTGTTTTCTGTAACCCTGTGCTGCCCTCTAGTAGTTCTCTGGAGTTTTGCAACCCAAATTTGTAGGTCTGGATAGAGATATGTAAGTAGGTTCAGGTAGTCCTCGACTTACGACAACAACTGAGCCCAAATTTCTTAACTAATTTGTTAAGTGAGACATTTATTAAGTGAGTTTTCCCCCATTTTATGACTTTTGACCCATTTTATGACTTTTCTTGCCACAGTTGTTAAGTAAATCACTGCAGTTGATAAGTTAGTTACCTGGTTGCTAAGTGAATCTGGATTCTCCATTGACTTTGCTGGTCAGAAGGTCGCAAAAGATGACCACATGACCCTGGGACACAGCAAAGGTCATAGATATGAACCAGTTGCCAAGCATCTGAATTTTGATTACATGCTCATGGGGATGCTGCAAAGGTCATAAGTCTCATTTTTCAGGGCCGTTGTAACTTTGAACGGTCACTAAATGAACCTTGTTGTAAATCAAGGACTACCTGTATTAGTCCTCCCAGTAAACCAGGCAGAAAACACGAAGAGATGAGCTAATTGTACTTTATTGAAAAGCTACATTAATAGAATCTTGCAAGTCTAAAAAGTACAGATCCCCCGCTACCTCTTTTAACTGCCTGATCCATTAACTGCCTGATCCATTAGATCCAGTGGTGGGATTCAGCCGGTTCACACCACTTCGGCAGAACAGGTAGCTAATTTTTTGTTGCCCAGGCCCAGAATGGACTTCCGGAAGCAGCATCCACAGAGAACTGGTTGTTCACATATTTGAATCCCACCACTGATTAGATTCATTACAGATCTCCTGCTGCCACTTATAACTGCCTGATCCATCCATAAAGAAACTTTCTTAAGTTTCTTTCTCTGTTAAGCAACTGTAGGCTTCCCCCTCTTGTCTCCTAGGCAGCTTTTCTTCTCTCATCCCTCAAGATTATTCTCACATACCATTACAGTATGTGAGTTACAGTCTTCCCATTTAGAAGGCATCCAACTGGTGAAAGATGCCATTATAGACTGCTATCGCCTGTAATAGATCCCACTTCAAGGCATGTAATGGTTCAGTAGAATAAAGATTGCAGTAGAATCTCCTGGAAGCAATCCCTGTTGAATCCAGTACATTATATCCCACAAAGTTCCCTTTTCCCCTCCAGAATGTACATGGAGCATAGGAAGGAGGGTTGAAAGTCTTACTAAAGCCCAAATAAAAGTATAGTGGAGTAAGCATTTCTGGCTAATTCTAAAATTGCACAATATAACAATCAAGCTGATAAACCTTGCTTTTAATGTCCTATTTAAAGTGAGGACTCAATAAGTCTTTGCTTCCCTCCCCCCCCCCCGTTTTGGCTCATGATTATGGATATATCATTAGTTCAATTGTCATATTAAAGAAGAGGACTCAGAAATTAAAATGATTTGCAGTTCCCATTCTTCATTTCTCTGCCTTTAGAAGCAGTTATCTGATGCATAAAGTGTACTGACTTTACTGAATATTTTGACTGCAAACATGCATGGCACCCTCAAGTAGCATTTGATGACCTTACGGGTGCTGACGGTCACAGCAGATTGTGGCCTCCCAGGCAGTAACAGGGATGCTGTGGCAAAAATAGGAGGCAAGAACATTATGTGCATCACGTCGAGATGTACAAAATAAAGTTGGACTATAAATGTAATAATAATAACCAATACAGTTTGGTAGTTTTATCCTGTTTTGTTTTTAATTGTTAGCCACCCAAAGTCGTGTATATGAAATGGGTGGCTATATAATTTACTTATTAAATAAATAATTAAATAATAAACAATGCCAATAATAACAATACCTGGAAGGAGGATTGTTTCAGTTGGTGAATATGCTAACTCTATATGGAGTTATTTTAACAATTTAGATGTTTGATACGTTGTCTACATAAGCAGTATGTAAGTGGAATAATGATAATCTGTAATTATGTCCTAACATTCTTACCTATGAGAGCCAGTTTGGCATAGTTGTTAAAGCACCAGGGTAGAACTGGGAGACCATGATTTCTCATTGTGGTTTAGGCACAAAGCCAGCTGGGAGACCTTGGGCCGGTCACTCTCTCTCAGCTCTAAGAAGAAGATAATGGCAAATCTCTAATGAATCCTGCAAGGAAACTTTAAAGACTAATCCAGGCAGTTCTCAAGAGTCCATAGTAACTCAAAGGCAAGCAAGCAAGCAAGCAAGCAAACAAGCACCAAGCCAGTACTAAGCAAGAAAGATACCACTGATAAATCTTAGTATCTTTTGGAGAAAACCGCAGGGACTTGTCCAGGCAGTTTCCAACAATTCAACATGATTGAATAGAAGAAAAACAAATCTTATCTACAGTATGTCAAATGGTAATTTGGTACTCTACTTAATGCATTAAATGTTAAGTAATATAACTTTATTAAGCATGGACTTTATTAAGCATGGACACTATCGTACTTTGTTCTGCAGTCTATTTCCCGAGTGAAAAAATTAGTGTCTAAAGTATTCTGTATCCATCATGTTCCTACCTCTGCTGATTATGGCACCATTATTTTGATATTAAGTGATCTTAAAGATACTTCCAACTTATTTTGAATTCCAGAATTTGAATCAACAGTGGAATCTCAGTGCTTTAGATCAGGGCTTTTCAACCTGTGGTACGCGTACCTCTTGTGGTACATTAATGAGTGGCAGGTGGTACGCAGCCCTGCCTAGCCAAGTGTAGTGGGGAAGGGAAAGAGCCAGCGCAGGCAAGGACTTACAGTGAGAGAGTCCTCTGGAGCTGCAGATTTTACTTATGAATGGAGCCATTTGGGGAGGCTGCCTTAGCCGGCAGCCAGTACTTACATTTTTTTTTCTTCCTTAAGTGCCGGCTGGGCTCCTACTTTCCTTTCTAGCCAGTAGCTAATTCTTAAAGGGGAAGTGCCTTTTTAAGCTAGTTCACTCAGCAGCTTGTCTTTTCTGTCTCTGGAGGCCTTTCCTTGTTTGATCAATATATGGAAGAGGGAAAATATGGGGGGGGTTCAAATTCTTCCTTCAGAAGGAGATGGGAATGAGAAAAAGGGAGGCAGGGGAGGGAAGGAAGTCCCGCCTTAGCACTTGGCCACCAGCAGCTCTGCCTTTGACTTTGCTTGTCAAAAGGTTACAGAAGGGGATCACATGACCCTGGGACACTGTGACCATCATAAATATGAATCAGTTGCCAAGCATCCAAATATAAATCACATGACCCTGTTGCTGCAATGGTCATAAGTGTGAAAAATGGTCATAAGTCATTTCAGTGCAATTGCAACTTTGAACAGATTTTTTTTTTGTCACCAAGTTTTTGACACCTTGCTAGGTGGTACTCGAATATTGCCATATCCTAAAAGTGGTACAATCGGTAAAAAGGTTGAAAAGCCCTGCTTTAGATAAGGCATAGAAAAGTAAGTAGGCAGCTGAAGGGTTTCTGATGGAAGCATTCCTGAAAATGATAGCTTGGTCTCTTCTCTGTCATGTTGTTTACAGGGAAATTTTGTTGCAACCAGAAATTCAACAAGACTAATGCCTGAGTGTTTTTTGTTTTTAATGAATATTATATGTGCCTTAACTGCTATACAAAACTATTCGGAATGAGATGGGTGACTATACAAATCTGATTAATAAATAAAGTAAATGAATTTTAAAAGGAATATGCATATATATTTACATGAATATGCAAGATGAAAAAGGGGGACTAATTTGATCTTGAGGAGATTTTCAATATGTTATCAAATAATTAACCATAACCATATATTAAAATGTGACATTAATTGGGATGCTTTAAATATCCTTAGAAGTTTCAGAATTGTGTATACAGATGTTGTGTTATGTCATCTTCACTTGTATAATTCAATTAACTTGCCAAAAATAATTTAAGCCTAGTTTACAGCTTTATTCACAAGGATGAGTATGGCCATGTCCACATGACATGTTACAAAAGCTTTGTTATGGATTAGGATGTAATTTTAAGTTATTAGGAAAAAATGTACGCAGACAAAATAATGAGGAAAAAGCTACTGTGGTATAAAACAATAAAGGTTACAGCAATGAAACTTATCTGGTGCAATTTAAAATCCATTCACTAAGAAACCTTGACAGGATCTGCCTTCCAGATACTGCACATTTGGAAACAATATATCTCCATTTAAATGCAGATGTGCAGTTTTCTCCAGAGGGCAGTTGGTGACTCTTTTAACTGAACTGCTGGTACTTGAAAAACTAACTGAAGATTTCCCCATGAACAAGGGACCATTTCAAGTCAGTTATTTGAATAATGATTATAATTTTTCTCTAATATTGCAGCTTTCTATTGATTTTTATTGCCTTTGGAAAAATAATCTTTTTTTTTAAAACAGCCATCCTTTTCTTTTCTCTACCTGTAGAGTGTCTATGGATATACTATAATTGAAAAACAAGTTCCTTGCTTTTTCCACTGCCATGATGGTTGCATGCGAATTCTTCCCCCATCAAATGGATAGGGCAGACTTCTTTTGATTTTGACCTAGATTTCTCTTGATTATTCCTATATAGGGAGCACCTGGTAATTTCCCGCAGTGAAAATAGGAGCACAACTGTTGATGCCAGCTAGCATAGATGCATGGAGAAAAGGGGAATGGTGCACCTGCAGTTTAACTCTATTGCTCCTTGAAGATTTCATTAGGACAGCAGTATGAGAAGGGGTGCTTTGTTAATATGAGACACTCTGGCGTGCTCTCTCTCTCTCTCTCTCTCTCTCTCTCTCTCTCCTCCCCCATCTCTGTGTGTGTGTGTTTGGGGGAGGGGAGGCTCCGGTCTTACAAATATTTTATTTGCTTTTTGTGCAGGTGATTTTATGTTAAAACAGGTTTAGGGTTCAAATGGCATTACAATTTCACACACAAAGAAACCAGGCGAAAATATTTTTAGACAGATGGCAAACATTGCACATTTTAAGTTATGCTTATGTTTGTTTAAAATGGGATGCCTCCAGTGGATATTCAAAATTTCTAAGCACCATCCTCCAATTTATGGATTCCATTTCTACATAGCTGGAAAGCTATATTGGAGTCCTAGGCTAGGGAATAGCAATAAAATCCCAAGCATTTAGGTTATCAGGAGTATAGGATTTTTCTTGGTCAGATTCAACCATCATTCTTGGTTCAGATTCTACTATATGTAATAATTAATACATACAGATAATTATTATTACAAATAATTAAGAGTCATGGTGGCACAGTGGTTAGAATGCAGTATTGCAGGCTAATTTTCCTTACAGCCGACTGCCAGCAGTTCGACAGTTCTAGTCTCACCGGCTCAAGGTTGACTCAGCCTTCCATCCTTCCAAGGTCGGTAAAATGAGGACCCAGATTGTTGGGGGCAATATGCTGACTCTGTCAACCACTTAGAAAAGGCTGTAAAAAGCACTGTGAAGCAGTATATAAGTCTAAGTGCTGTTGCTATAATGAGATTTACCCTGTGCAGAATTTTCACTCTTTCTGTTATTGTTAAAAGTTGGAATGTATTATAAAAACCAGTATGGGAAGAATGTTTTGAGAAATTCAGTGTAATTTTCAGGACATGATGATGATGTGGAGAGAAGCAAGTTGAAATTCTTTCTTGTCCATGAAGCTTCAGTGGACTATTTTGAGTAAAAAAAATTCTACATGGAAAATATACCATTAGGTAAGATGGATACATTTTACAAATAAATACAATAAATAAATACCTGTAGGTGAATATTCATATAGGTTCCAATTGCATCATAGTCATTATTATTATTATTATTATTATTATTATTATTATTATTATTATTATTATTATTATTATTATTATTATTATTATTATTATTATTATTATTATTATTATTATTATTATTATTATTATGAGCCTACTTTCTGAAATGCATAGTTGAAGTGCTTTTTAAAACATATATAGTAGAGTGATTATCCTTACCTGAAATTTCTGCAACCAGGATTTAAATTTTGTTTCATTCTGAATGCCAACTCTATACTCTGAAATTTTATATAGGCCTTCCTATGCACAGATATTCTGCTGTCCTGTTCTGACTACTTTATTTCATCCAACCTTTAGTCTTCAATTCCTTTATTGTCCCAGGCTTTTTGTGGCTGGTAGGGCTGTGCAGTGCTTTACATTTATGGAGAAAAGGTGGTTTTGAGCATGTGTGGGCAAACGTGTAGCATTGCTTGGCAGCTCCTTTTCCAGGATTATACGGCAGCTGAGGAGTGCTGATGTATTTCAGTGGGAATATTAATGGTTGATGCATTTTGTGTATGGTCAACTTTGTTGGGTTTATTTTTTGTTTTATTCTTATGATTATTTTGTTTTATACTATATACTACTAAGGCTTCCAGAAGAAAAGCAACTTATAATTGTAAATTAAATATATGTGAATTTTACTTTTTTAAAATAAACAACAATACCACTTTTTCTGATTTCATTGTACTTACTCAAGATTTTAAAGTAAGAATTCAGTGGAAAAAATCTGTAGAATGTACTTTTGTTTTAAGGCTGGACATTATCACAATAACATGGTGTGATCTCTTGGTAACAAAAAAAAATTGAAACATGAGGTACTTGTATGCATATAGAGCAGGGGTGTCAAACTGCCGGCCCATGGGCTGGACGTGTCACTACGAAACTGCGCACACCCCATTGTCGGCAATGGGGAAAAAGTTCCGATACGTCGTGCGACGTCACGTGACGTTGCGAGTTTGACATGTCTGATATACAGTATTTATGTACACACAGAATTATTTCATTTACTCCACCTAATATGCCACTCAGTCCCCAAAACTCTAAGCGATGAACAATCTCATCATAAAGTATGTATCCATAAGAAAAAAGAAAAATAACCCTCTCCACTTTCAATCAGAGCATGCCCTCTTTTGCTAGATGGAACAAATGGTAGTGTTCTTAATGCCCATTTCTCAGTCCTATCAAACAGCAATCCCATAAGGAAGGAACCTGGAGGGAATTTGAATTTATCAGACAAGATGATGAATATGGAAGAAGGTGATCTCTCAGTAACTAGGCCTAGAACATGTAGGACATCCTGAATTGCACCCAGAAGCTAACCAGCAGTCAATACAGCTCCCTAAGCAGGGGCAGATACCCGTCATTGCTCTGGCTTCTATGTTCTGTCCCAGCTGTAACTTCCAAATGTTGTTGAAGGGCAATCCCATGTATTTTAAGAAGTTCTGTAGAAGAACAATACAAAAACAGAAAAAAGAAAAATCTCTCTGTATGTATGTAATAACAAAAGATACACAAAAAGGGATTATAAACCACAATCAGATATTAAACATTATTTAACACGAATGAAGGTAAATATATGTGTCCCAGGATAAGATCCAATCTGGGTCAGTCACTGAGTTGTTTCCCTGGTTCCAGTGACCAACCCAGATTGGATCTTGAATTATTTAACATTTTCTAAATTGAAGAGAACAAATGATAATACTTTATTATTGTAAAATATCATGAAACCTGTGCCAAAAGAAATCTGTTGTATCATTTTTTGATTTGTAAATAAAATACCCTTTTCAAAAAGAGATAAACCACAACTGTTTATAATTTCATAGTAATCCAATCCAAACAGAAGATGGTTAAGGTGTGAGTAACTGTAAGTAGGTTTTCCTGATTCATGAA
Source organism: Azemiops feae (assembly GCA_023970755.1). Taxonomy (NCBI): domain Eukaryota; kingdom Metazoa; phylum Chordata; class Lepidosauria; order Squamata; family Viperidae; genus Azemiops; species Azemiops feae. Next base: position 4,188,033 of record JALGBA010004281.1, on the reverse strand, counting down.
TGGTCACAAAATGTAATTTTATAAAGACCATTCACAGATGCCACTTACTGATTGAATAGAGTGTCAAGGTTCCGACTAATGAAACCAAATAAATCAGAACTCCGAGGCTAAAAGCTTCTTCAAAGAATATGTTTATTAGATACATAATATCAGCACAGTCAAAAGTGAAACCAACTCTAAAGTTCCCCTTAGGGATTCAATGTAACTAAATGTAACAATTCCCTCCCCTCTGCTATGCGATTGATCACACTAACCAATAAAAGCAGGCTCCGTGAAACTTCTCTCCACCTTCCAGCTCCTGTGGAAATGACCTTGGTTCCCACAGGATCGCTCTGTGTTTAGTCTAGCAATGCTGTAGTTTTCTCCTCCCTCTTCCCCCCAACCTGTGGCAACTTAGAATGACAAAGATGACTTCAGCCAGGTTCGTTTTAGAAGCTGACAATGAGAAATTAATTTAGGATAATCCCCAAATTGTGAACTGCATCCAAATGGGGATGTACAACTCTGCTCAGTGTGAATTCTTTGAAGGATTCAGTGAGTCTGTTCCTTCTCTACAGAGCTTGACAGACTCCAGGCTTCTGTTACATCAGGTGTGAGATAGATAGGTGAATATCATTAGTATGTTGATGATACCAGAGCCATGCCAAGAGATAACCAGTCTCAGTGGATTCATGTAGATATTAAAAAAAAGTCTGAATTTTGCAGTGGCTTCCATGCAGGAATTCTACTAGCATCCCCCCTCCAAAAGAACCCTGAATGGGATCATCTTTTCATGAAGGCAAATCACAGCAAAGCAATGCTTTTGCCTCTATTCCCTCAGAAATAGTCCAGAGGGTCATGGTTTCAAAAACCACAGAAAAGTCAAGGAGGACTATGTGAGTTGCATTCCTGCACAGTGCATTTCCTTGATGTAATGAAGAGGCTCTTTTCCCATAGATGCTGCCCTCTTTACTAAATGAGGACATATCAACTGCTGGCCTGAAGCAAGTTCCTTGCTTATTTTTCATTTTAGAATGTTATTATTTGAAAAAATAAGTTATATTATTAGTGGGGATACCCTATGTCTGATTTCCCTAAACCAATTTAGTTGAGAGGAGGGTTTGTTTATATTTTCCAGGTTGGATCCACAAAACTGGCTCCCTTGCTGTGAGATCAACTAAAACTTTAAATAGGAGAACATAAAAAAGGGAAGTTAAAGGACCACTTTTGCTGTAAGCATTACCCATTTATTGTATGGGATGGTATGCAAACGCAGAAGCCATCAGCCCCCTCAGCTGCTCTCAAAAGTAAGCGAGGTTATTGTTGGGTACTGCAAGGATGAGGAAATACTTTGGCTTGACTAGGAAGAAAAAAGACTATCCCTGAAGATGAATAGAATATCAGAGTTGGAAGGTAACTTGGAGGTCTTTTAATATAACCTCCTGCTAAGGCAGGAGACCCTATACCATTTCAGACAGATGGCAATCCACTCTCTTTTTAAAATATAGCATCCATATAGAAATGATTTGCCATCATCAATAATTAAGCTTGAATATAGGCAGATTTTGTGTGCTTAGGAGGGCCTAAGACATGAACATTAACTTTCTTCAAATAGATATACTTGTGCTGACTCTTCATATATAATATCATGAACAACCAATGCAGAGAAGAAATGTGAAACATAATCCAATCTGCTTTTTGTATTCTTTCTAGTGTTCTCCCACAAGTCTGTCTGTCTGTCTGTCTGTCTGTCTGTCTGTCTGTCTGTCTGTCTGTCTGTCTGTCTGTCTGTCTGTCTGTCTGTCTGTCTGTCTGTCTGTCTGTCTGTCTGTCTATCTATCTATCTATCTATCTATCTATCTATCATCATCTTCTATACTCCAGCATCCATAGCAACATAGCTGGGACTTGCTTTTCTTAAGCCATTACTTGATATCCTCTCTATGGCAGAGTGACAGTAGGATACTGTGGGAGCCAAAGCAGTTATGCAATAAGAAACCATAATCCTAATTGTATCTGATGTACCTTTATGTTCAGAGAAAGCTCCCAAGATGATTTTAAAGATAACAGAAGTTTAAAAACTTTATAACACCAAACAATATAAAGCAGAAAACAATTTTAAAAATAGGTCAGATCACAATATGATATCTAATTTGTTTTATTTACTTTCTTTTATTTGCAAAATCTGTTACAGTACTGATTTTTATTTAAAAAACATGAGTAGATCACAGTTCAAAAATTACACAATACAAATAATAAATTAACAAAACATATTTAAAATAGCCATTGAACTAGGCTGCAAATTTTCAATAAAAACAGGTAATTTTGATAGAAAATTGTTTATTTTATTTGTTTTCAAATACAAAAAGTATGCATTGCTTTGTATTTTAAACAAAATGAAAAAGGTTCATATGTTTAAAATTGCATAATTGACACAATAAATTGTCAAATATATTTTTAACAAATAATACCAACCATAAAGACAGAAGTGATGGCAAATAAAGAAATCAAGGAAATTTAAGAATTAATTATTTTTTAATTTACGGCAGAAGTTCTTTACCATGTAGCTGTTTCAGTATTTGTGCAAAGTATATTGAAATTGTGAGTGCCACAATACAGTACAGATTGGCTGCTTCTATATAAATATATAAATATATAAATCGGGTGTGATGTGGTCAGCAAGATGAGGAAGATAATATTATAAATTCTGTTCCTTGCAAAGGAGTCCAAGATGATATTTTAACAAACAGCAAGAACAGTATTCAATAAAATAAAGTATCAATAAACAAAGAAATAAAATACAATCTCCATTCTTACAAAGTAGTCTGATCCTGGGCCATTGACATCTTACTAATGTATGAATAAATTTTAGAGAGGGTTCTGGAATACATGGAGGGGCTAGTCTTATTTGGAAGCAGGTAGTTGTTCAGACATTAGTGTATGCATTAAGGGGTTCTGTTGAACAATTTATCCATGGCACGGTGCACAAGTTGTATAGCGTATAAAGCATTTTATGAACAGCACAATATAAATTGTTACTTCTTCATATTACCAGTGTATGAACTATCATGCCAAAATTTCCCGTCCAGATAAGATGGTAGCTTCTCTAGATGCCAGAGCTGTTAATTGGCAGATCTAGCTATGAAGATCACTTGGCCACTAGTGACAAGGATTAATCTCCAGGCTCCAAGCATCCAGCAAGGATGTAAGAGCTATTGAACTCAATGAAGCTTTCTGGAGAGTAAGCAAACATAGGTTTATGCATTCTGAACCCACAATCACCTGCTGGGAATTTGGCAACACTTTTATTTCCATTTCTGTACAGCTACTTCCTGTTGTTTAATCTCTGTCATATTTTATTCCCGAATTTCTCTTTACTTTCCTTCCCATTGTAGTTATCTCTCCTTCTCCCTCCCATCATCTCTTTATTCACTTCTTTCTGCTATTCTTCTTGAAAAAACAGAGGGGGGAATGTGTTGGGCTTCAGAGTTTAGTGACCATGGTCTAGAGAACAGATTTCCTGATATTTCACTGGCAACTGTAGCTGTCATCTTCAGAGGCAAAGTGGTCTGTGCCATGCAGGGACTATCTGGGATTCTGTCTTTATAACCAAGTGTCCTGACTTCTCTAAGTTCTGTCCTGGCTATGAAGACAGGAGCCCAGTCAATCCTTGCTGGGTTAGCTTTGTCTCTGAAGATGCCAGCTGCACTTACTGGTGGAACATCAGGAAATCTGTTCTCTAGAGTTTGGTCACTAAACCCAATAAGCCCAATATTGTCCAATAGATATTGGCTGTGAAAGCCTACACCAGTCTATAGAGGGGGCTGTGTGTGAGAACAGAATATTTTCTATCTACAAATGCAGATATAGTGCAGATCAGGTTTTACAAAGAGGGGTGCCTAATCCATTTAATCCAATTCTTGTCTGTCTTTTTTGGAACTGGCTTCCGGTCAGTGTGTGACTACACACCCATTTGCAGATGCAGTATATACTCACTTTTAATTTTCAGTTTCAGATATAGTCACTTCTAAATTGACTAACAAGCTAGGAATTATACCAGATGTTTCATCTTTTTTATATAGGGACAATTATTTTAAATTCAGGTTTATTTTCTTTTAGATAAATATGGTTCCTTGCATAAATCAGAGATGGCTCACAACAATATGTTGTTGGGGATCTCTATTGCCCTTTGCTACTAGGATACAGCCTAAGGGCATAGGAGATGGTGTCATGATGCCTACTAACACCAGAAGTCTGTCTATCCATAGATCGAATTCTGGATCTACCACAGTATTCTGGAGCCACCCCATCTGGTCCCAGACCTGGGTTTGGTGTTTATTGTTTAGTAGTGCTGTTTTGTCTATCAGATTATTTTGCTGTCTATTAGATTATTTAGTTGGGGCTATCTGTTTGATTTAATATTTTTAATGTTTTATGTTTGTTCTACTTTTGTATGCCACCCAGAGTCCACTGGAGTTTAATTGGCCAATACATTTAAATAATTAATAATAAAAAAAATAATAGTAATCTCCCCAAGACTGATATAGAAAAGAGATTTGTGAAAATAATGGAAGGTGGATAAAGAAGAATGATTTTTTTTTTAAATGGATTTAGAAGATTTTTTCTTTCAGTGATACCAATGTTAGCTTCTCCTTTAATTACTATCACTTGAACAGGGTACAGAAAAGTGCTATAATCCCCAGAAAAATATGCAACTATTCTGCATGCTCTTTTAGAACTGAATCCAAAATATTGCATGACCTCAATAATACATATGGTTACCTACCTTCCAATAATCTATTTCAGAGTGTTCATCTTTTGTCACATTAACAACTATAGTAGTTTATTGATAGCTTCATGCTGCCTGCATATGACTGTCCCATACATATTTACCAGAGGACAAACCACAAAGACTTGGTAGGGCTTATTTCTGGTTTATACTAAAATTGGCTCCATTGTTTTTATGAGACTTAGATTGCTTCTGGCCATGGATTTTAGTTTTCCATTGCTCTTCTCATTCCTGGTGTTTTATGAGGCATCACCATCTTTCTTTTGTAGCCTGTTTGTTTTCCCCCATCTTTTCTTAAGACAAAACAGGGAAAAATGGGATGGTTAATATTGTTGGTAAGTAAAAGTGCAATTCTAGAAGGAAGCTTTCTTTTAAGACCTAAAAATAAAATAACAGTATTGATGTAATCACTCTTCATCCTATCAATCTGTATTGTAGAAATTTGGTTGAATAAGTGGGATATTCAAGGAATGGATTTGGAATAGGAATATAAAACATTCCTAAGACTTTAAAGATACATCTTTAAATTCTTTAAATTTAAAGATCTTTAAGTAAAGACTTGCAATAGAAATCAAGGATAATAAAAAAACGTTTCTTCCAGCATATTAACAACAAGAAAAAAGTCAAGGAAACTGTAGGTCCACTAAAGAGAGAAGATGGCAAGGAAACAACAGGCAACAGGGAGAAAGCAGAGCTGCTTAACTCATACTTTGCATCAGTCTTCACACAAAAAGAAACTATAGCTCAACATACCAAATACAACCACTGCAAAAGACAAACTAGAAACAAAAATTAAAATAAGCAAGAAAATGGTAAGAGAACACCTATCCGACATTGACAAATATAAATCATCGGGACCCGACAGATTACATCCCAGAGTTCTGAAGGAGCTGGCAGATATTATCTCAGAACCATTGCACCATATCTTTCAAAAATCCTGGAGCACCAGGAAAGTACCTGAGGATTGGAAAAGGGTTGATGTGGTTCCCATCTTCAAGAAAGGAAAAAAAAACAGACCTAGGAAACTACAGACCAATCAGTCTAACCTCAATACCTGGGAAGATCCTGGAAAAGATAATAAAAAAACAGATCTGCAAACAACTAGAAGTAAACAAAGTTATAACTAGTAGCCAGCACAGGTTTGTTAAAAACAGATCATGCCAAACCAATTTTATTTCATTGTTCGATAAAATGACTAAACTAATAGACCAGCAAAATACTGTGGACGTAGTATACTTAGACTTCAGTAAGGCATTTGATAAAGTAGATCACAACCTACTCCTTGATAAGCTAGAAAAAGGTGGAATAGACAACATCACCACCAGATGGATCTGTAGCTGGCTGGCAAACTGTACTCAATGAGTAGTCCTCAATGGCACTACATCCACATGGAGAGAAGTAAGCATTGGGGTACCACAAGGTTCCATCTTAGGCCCAGTACTCTTCAATATCTTCATAAAGGACTTAGATGAGGGAAGTGAAGGCGAACTCATCAAATTTGCAGACGACACCAAATTGGCAGGAGTAGCCAACACCCCAGAAGACAAACTCAGGATCCAAAAAGATCTTGACAAACTTGAACAATAGGCCTGTCCAACAAAATGAGTTTCAATGTGGAGAAAAGCAAAGTTTTACATTTAGGCAGGAAAAATCAAAGGTACAAGTACAGATTGGGTGAGACCTGGCTTAAAAACAGTAACTGTGAAAGGGACCTTGGAGTCCTAGTGGATGATCACTTGACCATGAGCCAGCAGTGTGCAGAAGCAGCCAAAAAAACTAATACAATCCTGGGTTGTATAAACAGAGGCATAGAATCAAGATCACGCAAAGTATTAGCACTGCTTTATAAAACCCTAATAAGACAACAGCTGGAACACTGCAGCCAATTTTTGTCACCTTATCACAAAAAAGATGTTGAGAGTTTGGAAAAAATTCAGAGAAGAGCAACTAAAATGATCAAAGTCCTGGAGACTAAAACATACGAAGAACGGCTGTTGGACTTGGGTCTGGCTAGTCTAAAGAAAAGAAGAAATAGGGAAGACATGATAGCAGTATTCCAGAATTTGAGGGGCTGCCACAAAGAAGAGGGGGTCACGTTATTCACCAAAGCATCACAGGGCAGGACAAGAAACAATGGTTGGAAACTGAACAAAGAGAGAAGCAACCTAGAATTAAGGAGAAACTTCCTGACAGTGAGGATAATTAACCAGTGGAACAGCTTGCCTCCAGAAATCGTGGGCGCTCCATCACTGGAGATTTTTAAGAAGAGCTAGACAGTCACTTGTCTGAGATGGTATAGGTTCTCCTGCTTGAGTGGGGGGCTAGACTAGAAGACCTCCAAGGTCCTTTCCAGCTCTATTCTATTCTATTCTAAATTAAATTCCTATCTATAAATTAGGACAGGAAATAAATTGAAGAATTTCCTGCACCTCTGGTCATTTTGAGCCATGTCACTGGATGGAAGCTAAGACATTTATATCTTTTAATTATTGAATTTATATTCTGCCTTTTCTTCAGGAACTCAAAGTGGCATACTTAATATACCCTTCTTTAGTGTTTCCACATAACAACCCTATGGGGTAGGATCACAGAGAAAGGCTTAATTTCCATAGATGAGTGTGATCTTGAATCTGGGTCCTCCAATATTTTAAACTTTCCACTATTTAGGATAGAGAAATTGCTCCTCCCGGAATTTCCTATCTATTGTAACTTTTAAGATACAGAATTCCTGATCCCTCTTTGTATCTGTAACTGTCATACTTAAATGCCTCTGCTTCATAGGGCTAGCATAAGAATTATGGAATTTTGGTACTATTTATAAAAAGTGCATATCTAAAAGTTTTTTCAATACACGCTGCTGTAAACTTAACTTACTTGAATTCTGTGAAGTTTATAAAAAATTGCTTTGCACTTTATAGCTTGGCATAAGCTTCACTGAAATGTGATGCCATTGGTTTTTCAGTAAAGGTTTCTTTCTGCAGGGCTGCAAGCAGGCATCAGCTGCTACAACTAGGGAGCAAATCAGCCATTGTACTTTAGGCAGCCTTTTTCTCAAGGTTTCGTCTCCACACAAGAAGCATCATCTTTTTCTTTTCTTTTCTTTTTTAAATAGTGTCAGACTTTGCATTTGGCTCATATAATCAGATCAGAGTCAAGATCATTGCTGCAGACTAGAAAAGGCATCTTTAAGACATTTGTCCTTGAAACTGCACCAAACTCTTGGAAGAACCCAGAACCTGTGAGTATGATTTAGGCAACAATAGCACAGTGCAAACCTGCAATCAACTATTATACAGTATCCGATTAGCCCTCTGTTAGGGATTTTTATCTCCCTCTTCCCACATTATTTTACATTCATTCTCAATTCGCTCTGAGGAAACAAATCAATTCAGGCTTCTGATACAGTGACTTTGCAGTAGATGAGCTGGTAAAATGTTTGATTTAACTCTTCATTGCTTTCTAGAGGCTGATGAGATAGGCACTGTAGCCAATAAGCTCTAGAGAAGTTTTCTGCTTCTTGTCTTTTAATGTTATTGTTTGGAATTTGTTCTTTTGTCTACCTAATAAACAAGAGTCAATTTTCTCCATATGCCACTTCAGATGAAAAGTAAATAAATGAGGCAAATGCATTCCATCAGCATTTACCTTAATTAGCACTGAAACTTGGATGTTAGCAATCTTAATTTATTGGTAAATGATAACTATTGTTTTAACCGAGTTCTACTCTTGTCTATTTTGACTATCCTGGCTAAGTTTCTTTGCTTAGACTGCAGTCTTATTAAAACTGTACTGAAACACTCTGTGTCTGCATTTCAGGGACATCCTTTTTATTTTTCCCCCAAAAATGAATTAAAGTTTGGAAAAAGTAACCATTGAAAAGAAAGGAGTCTGCATGGATGAAGACAACCCACAAAACAGAATCCTCATTACACTTACTCTTTAAAAAGTGCATTTTCAGTTGGGGGGATAATTTCCGATGAAATTGGTTTATGATCAGAATGCCCTATCGTAACATAGGCTGCTTGTAGCTCTAGCTAATAAAAATGCTTCCTTTTTAAAATTAAAGTTTAATATGAATAATTTCATATATAAAATTTATCCCAGGTTAGGCTGATTGATAGCTGAATTGTGATTTGTTAAGCATGTTCTTCATGAAATCCACAGTGGAATTGCATTCCATTTAACTAAAAAGTAGCCACTATGGATTCATCTTATTACTGAATGCAATGTCTGGCTGTAAACAATACAAACGGGTCAGGGTGACAGAAGCAACTAGACATGAAATGATTTTAAAATAAATTATAGTAATGGTCAGATGATACAGTACTGGTTTCTGTTTATTATTAAAAGTATTTCACTTTTCCCATCACAAGGCTCAGTTTAAATAGGATTCATAGTGACATATGATCCATTGAAAAAGTGAGTTCTTCCAGGAATTTTGGGTTTGCTACCTTAGTAAGTACAAAATTAATATAAGAAAATCCATGCTGGACCAATCCAGATCTATACTGACCAGTTTAAATTTCTTTGGCAATTATCAAATCTAGTCTTTTTTAATAATAATAATAATAATACAGAATTACTAGAGCTAATTCTTAAATGTGTGTAGAGAAATCTTAGCTGTCACTCCAAGGGTTGGATAAGATTTGTTAGAACAGGAGATGAAGTTGCAGGATCCAATCTGGGTCAGTCACCAGAACCAGAGGTTTTATATTCTTACTGCCCTATTTAGTTCCTTTATTCTTTTCATAAAGAAAGGGAGAGTTGCAGAAAAACAAGTCAACCTAAATTGACTTTCTTAATTTATAGAATTCAAGCTCCAGTTTGATAAATGCTCAGTGTGGAATGAGCTTGACTGATAATAGCGGAATTTACTCATGTGTAAAAATGGCCAAGTGGTTAAATTCAAATTTTGCTGCAAAATGGTGATGTGCAAGACCACATGATCAGAGAACTCATTTTCAGATGGCATCTCTTTCAGAAACTATTGTACTTGTCTAGTATTTTTGAAGTTAAGTATATTATTATTTTATACTTCAGTTATTAAATATCTTTAGGGAGAAATATATCCTTCTCTGTGCAATATTGCAATGTGTGTTTTGTAGCAAGCAACATTTCTTTAGAAGGAAAAACAGTGGCTCAAATTTCTCTCTTTTTAGTCTATATTTAAGCTTCACATGACTTTCTGAACTCTTTGATGGATTTCAGCTTTAGCTTTCTCTAAATCTGGGGGCAGGAAAGATCAAATAGGTCACAGTAGCAGAGTTTACTGAGATTTTTTTAGATTTTTTATCCTATCATTTTTATTATTACTATTATTATTGTTGTTGTTAATAATAATAATAATAATAAAAAATAACTCAAGATAGTGAACATACCCTGTACTCTTTCCTTCTCCAATTTTCTCCACAACAACAATCCTATGAAGTGAGATGGGCTGAGAGAGAATGAAAATCATCCAGCTGGTTTTCATGTCTAAGGTAGAACTAGAACTCACAGTCTCCTAGTTTCTGGCATGGTGCCTTAACCGTTAGACCAAACTTTGCACCTTGATGAAAAACCATCAAGAAGAACTAATTGGGCTGATGAACTTTTGGAAAACAGGAGTTCAAGCCAATAATACAGTCAATAAATGTGAACTCTTGCCTCCAGTGGAATCTATGTATTTGAAACACTTTTCATATTAAAACTGGATTCAGAATTTGCATGCTGATCAGTAGATGGAGTGCTGTGTTGGTTGCTATCCTGCCTACTTGTCTTTCCGATATGAGCCTTTAATGCAGTATGGTTGTTCATATACGCTTATTTTTAGTAGGTATAGAAATTAGGGTGAGGTACAATGGTGGGATTCAGCCGGTTTGCACCACTTCGGCAGAACCGGTAGCTAATTTTGTGGGCCCAGGCCCAGAATGGACTTCCAGAAGTGGCATCCACACCAGTTGTTCACATATTTGAATCCCACCACTGGTGAGGTATTGTCCTTATTCAACTGATGAACCATATGTGATATGGATATGTGCTTGGCATGCAATACCAAAATGGATAAAAGATCAGTTGTTATGGATTCTATAGTTGTGAGTTTTTAAAGGAAATTTTGTAATTATTGAGGGTAATCTTGCAGAAAATTAAATCTTGAGTTTTGCATGTGTGAAGAAGGTGGGCTACAACTCACCATAGATTTGTGGAGGTGAAAACAGCTTTCTATTCAGTTGGTTCCTTGGTTTACCTATCAGACTTTTGCTGTATTATGTTTCACTGCTCTAAAATGTTCAGAAAGTTGATTGAACAATTCCTTAAAAAAATATGAGGATGAAACATTTTAAAACTCTTCTCAGTAGAGGTAATCCTAGCTTACTGATAGTAATTGGGACCAGGAAATCTGTTGTTAAGTGATGTGGTAGTAAGGTGCAATTTCACATGATCATGCTGACTTAGGACAACAGTTCTGGCAGTCCCAGTGGCTGTTGTTATGTAGATGAATGTTATGTGTCACCTGATTGACATTTGTGACCTCCAGCTGGTTTTCACATTGACTTTGCTCATCAGGAACCAGCAGTGAAGGTTGCAAATGGCAGTAATGTGATTGGAAGATGCCAAAACCATCATAATTGTGAGTTGAGTGCCAAGTGCCTGAATTGTGATCCTGTGACAGTGAGGATGCTGCAACAGCAACAATTTTGAGGACCCATCTTAAATCTCCCTCATTCAGTACCATTGTAATTTCAAGAATTGCAGAATGAGTGGGCATTAAACAAGGACTCCCTGTATTACCATGAAACTGTAAAAGACAGGAGGAATAAAATTATAAATATCATCCTGAATTCTTAGCTAAAGAAAACGATGTACAAATTATTTTAATTATAATTTATTTTTTAAAATCTCAAAATTTTCTCTTCTATTCTGCTATTCAGTCCCCTAATAAAATTCTACTAGCAATTTGTAGTATAATCTAAGAATAGTTCCTTCCTCATAAATTTGGAGGACAATGGAGCTCATTTTGCAACAAACCTGTTTAGAAATATAATCAGGCAATACAACTCAATGCACCTTTATTGTACTACTGTTGATGCAGCTTAAAATTGTTTCCTTTGCCACCTGAATACCCTGCTGATTCATATTCAGTTTGTAATCAGCTACAATTCCAGGTCCTTAGTTATAAGCCAGGTATAATTACCAAGCCAGATAGACCCCATTGTATATCTGTTCACTTAATTTCTGTTTCCTAACTGAAGAACATTGAATTTCAGTTAAATTTCATTCTATTATTTTCAACTCATTTCTCTAACCTATTAAGAAATTTTATTTCTGACTTCTATGGTATTAGCTCTCTCAACAACTTTTGTATGCTCTGCAGATTTAATAAGTATTCTGTTCACACCTCATTGGAGCTGTTAATCAAAACATTGAAAAGTACAGGATTGTTAGGTCTGTGGTGCCTCAATTGATATCTCACTCTAGGCAGATCAGGAGCCATTGACAAGCAATCTTTGGGCATGATCTTAAAATATTAAGTCTCATCTTAATATTCATGCCATCCTGCCCATAATTTCTGATTAAAACATTGAGGCTATTTTGTCATATGCTCTGCTGAAATCAAACTAATTCTATCTTTAGCATTCTCAAAATTTACTAAAGAGATTACTGAATATTCTTGTCTCTCACTTCAAGCCTTGTACAGATTACACAATGAGGTCACAATGTATATATGTAAGTATTATTTTTTTTACAATAAAGTAAACAATACAGATAGTCCTCAGTTAAATGCTGTGGCGGCGCAGTGGCTAGAATGCAGTATTGCAGGCTAATTCTGTTGACTGCCAGCAGTTCGATTCTGATCGACTCAAGGTTGACTTAGCCTTCCATACTTCTGGGATAGGTAAAACGAGGACCCAGATTGTTGGAGGCAATATGCTGACTCTGTAAACCGCTTAGAGAGGGCTGTAAAGCACTCTAAAGTGGCATATAAGTCTAAGTGCTGTTGCTATTGCTATTAACAATTACTGACCAGTCAAAGTTATGACAGACCTCCCCAAAGCTACTTAAGACCCAGTTCTGGAATTCCAATGTCTCTACTCCTCCCATGGTCATGTGACTGCATTTTCAGCACTTGACACCCTGGCTTGCATTTACGTTCATTTGCAATGTCTTGCAGTCACAAGATCACAATTTTTGGTGTGTTTTTTTGGCAAAAAATACTCATTGAAGAAAACAGGTTCATTTAAGGACTGCATTGTTTGCTTGATGATTTGGTGTTTGCTTAACAACCATTGCAAATTTTTTTGTAAAATCAGGCAGGGTCATGTGGTGACCCACTTAATGACTGCTATGACTTACAACTTAATTGTGGCTCAATTGTGGTTTTAAGTTGAGGATTACCTGTAAATACTTAACTCACTGGGAAGCAAATTGGTTCTGAGCAGTATATATCTTTTTTTTTCTTAATATAATTTTTTAGCCTCATAAGCATATTTTCATCTAATTCCTCTTCCTTGGAGGTACATAATTACATTTTGATGTAATTGGTTTTCATTTTGTGTAAAAATTCACAATTTATATTTTTGTTATAAATGAACATCACTCCAACTTAGGCTTAGAAGAAGCTTATTTCTCTGTGTATTTATTAAAAATGAAATACACTGTTTAACTTGTAGGGCATATTCTACCAAATTCAGTAGATGTCCAGAGTTTCACTTTACTGTTCCTCTTTACTCCTTCCATCCTTCTGAGGTCGGTAAAATGAGAACCCAAATTGTTGGGGGTAATATGCTGATATTGTAAACCACTCAGAGAGTGCTGTAAAAGCACTGTGGAGCGGTATATAAGTCTAAGTGCTATTGCTATTGCTACTGTAGTTTGCCTTATTAACTAGACCAGGGGTCTTCAAACTTGGCCCTGTTATGACTTGTGGACTTCAACTCCCAGAATTCCTCAGCCAGCAATGCTGAAGTCCACAAGTCATAACAGGGCCAAGTTTGAAGACCCCTGAGCTAGACAGTTATAAATCAGCTCTTCCAGCCCCTTTTACTGTCAACACACAAAATGGTGTCAGGAGTAGTAGAAAGGAACAGATCCAGTACTGAAGTTGAGTTACTTAGTGGCATGTCATACTCCATTCCTAAGGCTATGGTGCTTGTCCCCAAATCATGCATAGGAAAAGAGGTAGATACCACTGGAAATCCCAGCAGTTATAGATGCATAAAAGAGAATCTGTATTTTGGCCTACAAGGCATTTTATGACTCTTCCTTCAGTCTGAGGGCTGAATCATTTGAGATATAATTCATACAACTGAATGGATGGCCTTTGAAAATTAATAAGTGTGTGTGAATATTAGATTCAAAGATTTGATTAGAAGACTAATTTGGTTGAATCTCCAAACTGAACCAACTTTCTGAATGAAACTGTCAGATTAATTCCAGATTGATTTAATAGCTTGATCAGATTTTGTGTATATAAAACAATCCTCTCTTCTTTATGAATTACATCAATATTCCAAATTAAATCAATTTTCCTAATCAAATTCATCTCTCTTTCCAAGAACTATTTTAATACTTAGCACAAACACTTTCTGTTTTCTGCTAGAAGAGGAACATTTCCGGTTTCAAGCAACATTGCTCTCAATGCAGATGGAACCTATGGAAGGCATGATCTCGATTAGAACTCTTAAGGAGAGTTAACATTTCTCAGTTTCTGCATAGGGTCAAATTATGACTACATGCATCAAGACACTTTTAATGTAGTTTCCTAAGCTTATGAAGAACATTTTCAATTACTTTTCCAACCTCTATAGCTGTGAGGAAATTATTTTATGAGCTCTAATACAGAATAAAAAATAAATTGGGCTACTAGGTGGATTTTCCTAGTTTGTCTAGAGATATCTATGTTTTTCTCTATCACGCTGGATCAATTTCCATCCCTTGATGCTAGTGGCAGCTTGAGGAAGAAATCATTTTCATTTCCTTTTTCTCCTGCAGGAGAAAAGAATTAAACATCCCTCTTTGGTCTTCTCCTAGATTTGATTGCATTGGTAGTAAAAAGTGTTAGGACCTGAGAAAGCTGTTTCCTCTTTTCTCCATTTCAGTTGATGTCCTCAATATTCTGTGGCTCAATTTCCCTCTATATTCATAAGCCCAGAGTTAAATTTACCAGCTATTATGCTATCTATATTTTTTCTTAGATATGGAAAAATCATTTTGGTCTAATTTTACTCCATAATGTATTGGCAAAAGATCACCAGAGATTTGTATTATACAGTAGTAGTGATGGCATAATTTTTCAGATCTAAACTTTGCCTTAGAGTTAGCCTTCAGCAGTTTATTGCCAACATATATCATAGATACCTAGACTGCAATGTTGAGTTGAGCTGGAAAATGATAATGAATTTAAGAACTGTGCTAGAAATTAGTATTCTGAACAGCTTGAAACAATATGTATAACAATGGTTTTATAAGTTTGTTACTATAGCCTTTTCAGATCTTGAGAGAGACTTGACAAGCTATTTTTTTTACCACAGGAAAAAAAAACCACCCTCAATTTCAGACATCTGAAAACAGAATTAATTTTCAAAGAGCTCCTTGGTGCCAAGATGACTCATATGCCTTATGAATGTTTTCCTTCTCCTTATGAAGAAGGAGGTGGGCTGCCATACCCTTCTATTTTGCAATCTTGCCGCATTATCTGCTTGATAGCTGCTTGAGCAGCTGTAGAGATTCTTCCAGCTTGCAGTGGTCCAATGTCGCAGAGGCACGTGATCCGAGAATGCCATGACAGCATCCTCTGCAACATTGCAAAGGATTCTGGGAAGAATCTCTGCATTACATATTAGTTAATTCACATCCTTAAAATACATCTGCTGGTTTTGTTCAAAGCCAGTGCTTCTGTTCTTGTATTTCTGCAGCTATGGATGGCTCATGGATTTTTCAAAGCACTAAAAGCAGTTTGAGAGAAGAACTGTGTCACATATCTGTTCTTTCCTTTTGAGGAGGCTTTTGTAAAAACAAAACAAAAAGCAGAAGCAAAAGTGGGATGAATGCCGCATGAAGTATAATGTGGCTATCTGGAAAACTAAAATGTCTGCTTCCAACTTAATAAACCTATTAATTTCCACTGAAGCATATACAAATATTTCTCAATGTATTTCTGAATCAAACCTATTCTCCTATAAGCAGCTGCTTACTTCATATTCAGGGATCCATGCATGCTCTTGCTTTATGCTGGAGTGAAAGAGAGAGGAAAGTATAGACGTACATCTCTGTGTTCTTCCCATTTCAGAATCTGTTGTATGCATAAAAAAAATCCTATATGTGTGGGAAAATTGGATGCACTGTGGCAGCACTACACAGACAAAGTGATTTGTATGGAGGGATGGGCCCAATACAAGGAAATGTCTTTCTTCTGAAGTTGGCAACATGTGATTATTTATTCCTAAATGAAGGAACAAATACTTATGAACAGTAGGCCTGCTTCTTCTAGTTTTTGCATTTGAAACAGTTCTTGAGTGTATTACCTTCGTAAGCAAACAATGTTGGAATATTTTATTTTAGCATGTGAGAAACTTGTATACAAGCCTCTAACAGCTACTCCAATATGACTGCCTGATGTATTAATGAGGGTGTAGGTCATGAGCCTACAAACATGTGCAAAGTTATGGTGAAATTTCAGCTACCATGTTTAAAAAAAAAGAATTTGTGTACCAACTGCATGCACACTTCAAAGCACATGGCCAATTTAGTGCTTCAATCTAATTATCTGTACTACTGATATGTTTGAGTAATGTATCTATAACCCAGATAATATTGCTTCACTGTAGAAGATACTCAGCCCTTGTGTGTCTATTTACCAGTTTCTTGAATCCATCTTTTGATTTTCTCTCTCAAAGCTTTCATTCAGTTTTGTGCTGTTCACGAACAACTTAACATTTTTTAAATGAGGAATTTCTTTCTCTAAAAGAAATCTTTCTTTAAAAAAAAAGGAAGAAAAAATAATTTTAAATAAAACATATTTTAATAATATTCTATTTTCCACTGCATTTAATATACTGTTTATATATCTTAGGGCAATGTATGACTTTGTAAAAGGTAGCATATTGAAACATGAGTATGAACTTTTAAAGACAGTCCTGCCACACAAAATGTAATCTCTTCCATTAAATTTTGGAGATGGTCAGGTAGTCCTCTACTTATGACCATAATTGAACCCCAAATTTCTGAGACATTTGTTAAGTGAGCTTTGCCCCACTTTGCATCCTTTCTTGCCATAGTTGCTAAGTGAATCACTGCAGTTGTTGGTTGTTAAGTGAATCTGGCTTTTTCATTGACCTTGCTTGTCAGAAGTTCACAAAAGATGATCACATCACCCCGAGACATGGTAACTGTCATAAATATGAATCAGTTGCCAAGCATCCAAATTTTAATCACGTGTCCGTAGGGTTGCTGCAATGGCCATAAGTATGAAAAACAGTCATAAGTCATAACAGCACTTTTCCAATGCTGTTGTAACTTCAAACAGTCACTGAATGATTATAAGTTAAGGACTATCTGTACCTGGTGATGGATAGTTCGACTAATAGCCCAATGGGCATACAGAGTTTGGACTCCCTTTGTATAATTTCTCTCCAGCATTTCATTGGTTTAGGAAGAAAAAAAAAATCCAGTAAAATGCTCAGTTTTAAGTCTCCTCCCAGCGTAATAAGGACCAACAATTTGTACTAATGAAGTAGGGATGAAGTCTGAAAATAAAGCCTTACTGAGGACCAACTATCATATGTAATTTAAATCATACTAATGTAAAACATTGCTATGGTTGTGTATTACTGCACACTAATTTTAACCTCATTAGGTTCAGTAATTTTGGTACTACTATGCCGTCTTTGAAGACTGTTGATGTTAAGTGTTTGATAGAAACACTAGTTTTCCATTTTTTTCCTCCTGCATTTGAAAATATTTCAAGAAGCCTGAAGATAGAAAAAGTCCCCCCCCCATCCATTGCTTTCTTTCTGACACTGAATTCAATAAGGAAAGGCTGTGGTTTAATAATTTCTACAAGCATTCATAGTACCTTTTGGGGAAAGAGTACTGACCTTTCCCTATTTTTAATAAAAACCTTCAGTCTTTGCTTTCTCTGCAATACTAGTTCTACTGTATTCCCCCCAACCCTACCTCCATACACAGAAAGAATGAAGACTGGAATGAACTTCCTCAAGAGTTCCCAGGTTAGAAAAATGCTGGCAAAACCCAAATAAGTAGAACTCCTGGGCTTGATTATTTCCTATCTATGAGGGTGGACCTCTATGAATAATGATACCCTACAGATTATATCAATTTGTATAGATAATGCTAATTAGATGAAGAAACAAAAATAATCTGTGACTGATTACTGTAACCATAAAGTGTACAGGAGAGGTTAATAACACCAGTAATTGTGTGGCAAAAAGAACTGAAGGGCAAAGTCAATATTTGGTTGCATTTCCACATTGTCTCTTAACTTCAGGTTAATGAGTGTCACATACATGCCCCTCTGGGAAGCAGTAGTTGGATCAGAACCTTTGCGGTCAGAAGGTTTTGTCCCCAATTCTGCTACTGACTGTGATATTGAACAATACCCAAATTCAGCACAAACAAAGAACAATAGGGGTATGCATTAGAAATTACTTATCCTACTTTGGACATATTACAATGAATATCTAGCTCTCTCAAGAAAGCTCTAATGCTGGGAAAGAGGACAGGAAAAAAAAGACTACCATCAGCAGTAACATGGATAGATTCAGTTACAGGAGTGATCAGTTCATTGTAGGAAGAGCTGAAGGACCAGGTAAGGAACAGATCATCACGGAGAAAATGTATGTGAGTGCTAAGAATTAACAAGTTCATGGCATGTAATCATCTTTATCACAAGAAGGGCACACACACAAACACACACAGACACACTAGATATTCAGACCATATATTTTGTTGTTAATAAACTCAGTTTGAAACACACACACACACACACACACACACATATATATTTCAAATGAGTTTATTGGCAACAAAAGATATGGTCTGGGAATCTGAAACAGCAACAAGAAGAAACAACCCTCTTTTCTCTAAACAAATTCCAATACCAAGATATAAAAAACTCTCCCAAATTCTGTACACTAAAGAACATTCCTCTTTTATTGATGCTGCCCATGTGTCAAGTTGTAACTGTCCTGATAACAGAATTGTCAGCTGACAAGCTGAGCTATATAAACAAGGCAGATTAAGCTATTGCTATTACAGAGTTTGGAAAGAGCAAAACCTGTGCAAGGTTGGGAACAAAATGGTTCCCAGGCAGCTGATGTTTTATTGATTCCAGACTAATGCCACTGCCAGGAAGGCCCTTGTCAGTGCTATGTCCATTCATGTCCCAGGTTGGCTAACCATGTGTGATAAGGTTAGGAATGCATTTTACTGTAGTCATATCCATATTAAACACTTACTACTAAACCAAGCTGGCTGCTTAGGATGCTTCTTCCTGATGAAGACTACCTTTTCTCATTCTCCCTTTCCCACCGCCAATCATACAGTTAATGCTCTAATTTTTAAAACAAAGATTGCTTCATTTACTTTGAATCCTAGCTCCTCTTTGAAGGACTGATACAAAATACTCTTTACATCTATCTCAGGCAATTCAGGTACAGTGCTAAATTCCTGTCTATCATGCGTTCAACAGTATCACACTGTGATGCTGCTCTGACCATTTAGCTTCCAAAAACTTAAAAACATATAACTTTCAAGAAGATCTTTGTTCGTGTTGTAAGGAAAAAATTCTGTCTTGTGTGTTCTAAAAACAATAGCCTTCCACTGAGACTTATAACAGAATACTGCTATTCTGATTTTCTTTTCTGAATGCCCATCACCCATATTGCACAAACTATGAACATCTTATCTCTGTTGAAGCAATATAATTTGTGACTCATGAAGCTAAAGGCATCCCACAACCAAAATAAGACTTTTCAAACACTAGATAAGCTTGTTTTGCTATCTGTCTGGCACTGAAAAACAGGAGATGTATTATTATTGGGATGTGTGTGTGTGTGTTATAGTATGCAGACATGCTCATATGGACTTATTTACTTTTTGCTGATTAATATTATTCTAATAGATAGCAATGGTTGATTCACAAATCATGAAACTTAATGAAGTAATACAAAATTAGACTATTTGGGCCTTGGGTTCAAAAAACCACCCTAGAAACCAGGAGACTGTGAGTTGTAGACCTGCCTTCGTCATGAAACCCAGTGGGTTTCAATCCCACCCAACTCACAGGATTGTGGTTGGGGGGAAAATAGAGGGAGAAAGGAGTATTGGGTATGTTTATCACCTGGATTATTTACAAAATAATAAAGACAGGTTAATAAATAAAATAAGACATAGTAAATTCTAAATTAGTGTAAATACAAGGTAAAATGCCATCTTAGCAAAAGCAGATTAAAATACAGGTGTCATATATCAAAATAGTTATTTATAAGGACTACATGAATAAAATATTAGGTATTAAATGAAGAATTGACCAGAAAGATGGCACCAATCAAACCTCTCCTGGTTGCTTATTTCAATTAGGGACTGATACCAAAAAGTCCCTCATGTTTACCTACTTTGGTTTATTAGATAGGGATTCTAGGAACAGAACGTCTGATTAAGACATTTATGAATGTATTTAATTTTTATCTTGCCTTCATTTTTTGTTAACTCAAGGCAGCATAAGTAATTAATCTACCTCTTGCCACTGTATATCTGTGAAATGAGATGGACTGACAAATGGAGAGTGGCCTAAAGTTGCCCAGCTGGCTTTTACTCTTAAATGAGGATTAGAATTCCCAATCTTCTCATTTTGGACCCAGAACCTTAACAATTGTACCAGACTGGATGGATGGATGGATGGATGATAGATGATAGGTAGGTAGGTAGGTAGGTATGTGGATATAGACAGACAGACAGACAGACAGACAGACAGACAGACAGACAGACAGACAGACACACAGACAGACAGACGAAAATGGGCAATCTGATTTCAAGTTGTCTAGGTAAATTTACATTTAAAAACAGCTGTTTACATCCTGCTTGGAAACAAACCATGAAGCTGATATGATTAAATGTTAAATGTTAAATGTTCTAGTTATTAACTTCAGGGGCCAAATTTGGACAATTTGCAGTTTCTAAATAATTTTTAACAGTACCGCCATATCTACTGCATTGCAATAGTCAAAATGAGAAGATTCTGCAAAATGTTTAATTGTGAAGTAAGCTGTTACAATGTGTTTTAACTTCCATGGTAACACTTGATCATAAGGCATACACAGACTGCAAACCAGATCTTTAGTAAAATTCAATGTCACATAAAACTGGCTGAATGCTATTTATTTGGTTGGATGAACTAACAATCAACAGTGCCTCTATCTAGCTTAGAATCTCAATTTATTTGTACAGTACTTCTTCAGTCCATTGTAATGCTTCTTCAGAGCTATTACTGTTCATGTATAACCAATGTTACAGACGTGGGTGTCATTCACATCCTGCTGACACTTCAGACTAAATCTCTGAATTATATGTTTTCGAGCAATTGTACATAGAGATGAGGAAATCAGAGTCTCACAAGAAGTTGTTCAAATATAATTTCAGTGATTCCATTGGATATGTTTAGCCATGAGGAGAGAAAACTGAGAGAAAGGAGACTATCCCTTCAAATACCTGAAGGGATGAAAGCTATAAAAAGAAATGGTCTCTTCTATCCCAGAGCATAGACTTCAAAATAATAGCCTTAAATTATGGGAAAGCAGATACTAATTGAGTGATGGGCAAATCTATGTAACTAAGAACAGTTCAACAGTGAATTTTCTTTTGCTGGAAGCAACTGAGCAGACATGGAACATAATCTGTCAGGGATGCTTTAATTCAGATTTCTGCACTGAGCAGAAAGTTGGAGTTAATAGCCTCTATGCCTCCTTCTAAAGTTGGGGTTTTATGATAACTTTCAGAGGTTCAAAAATATCAACTGAATTGCAATACATTTGTCTTTCTCTCAATGTAGTGTTCAGCAGAATTGTAACTTGAAATGAATTTAGATATCCAAGACTGTCTGGGTTGCTAAGCTACCATACTTTCTATTACTTTGCCCACAAAAAGAATATTAGTCACTGGTCTGTAATTAATAATCTCATCTAGGACAAGCTTATTTTCTTTAGGAAAGTCAAAATATGCCTTCTTTTGAAAAAACTGAAACATTTGCTTTCTCAATAAAGCACTTGTAATTGCTATCGGGCATGCCCTCCCTTCTGCAATAAGGAAAACATATATTTGATCAAACTAGTTGCTGAAAGGTTAGACAAACTCAGCCAACCATCTTGTTCACATTATTGAGCTCTATTAACTCAAAGTCAAAGAAATGGACTAGATAGCACTTGAGACATCTCGAATAATGGTGCTACGGTACCTATGGAAGTCCCTGCATGGGCAAGCTTATTTTCAAACTGTCTTGTAAATGTTTTTCAGCATGCTAGCAAGGACTCTACTGTGTCTTTCTATGGTTTAAATTCCAAAAGGCTCATGGCTCACGAGAAAGCTCCATTGAATAATACTGTAAAGGTACAAGGATGGTGATGGAGAATAAATCCTTCATTTCCATTACTATCTGAGAGTAAGGCAATACAGGATGTTTTTTTGCTTCTTTACCTGCATTTCAGCCTTTTTCTTGCTTGTCTCAGTATCCATGTGCGCTCAGTTCAGGAGTAAAGATAGAGAGGAGCACAGAAAAAGAAGGCATAACAGACACAAACAGCAAGCACTGAAGTAGAAGTATTAAAATCTACGATTGATGAAAGTGGTGAAATTAAACCTAAGCATATATGCCTGCCCGCCTGCCTTTATGGCACCTGTGATGCCATTTTTTCCTTTAAGAGTTACAGTCAAATAATTCTTATATAGACAGATGTTACTATTTCATAGGTAATACCTGGGTTTAGATCTGTTAAAAGGAAGTTGAAAGAAACTTTAAGTGTATTTGATTTATCCGGGTTTTACTTAGAAAAGATTGAGAATCCTTGTTGAAAGAACTGAAGAATATGACATGTGCAATTCACTCAGCAAACCCAGAGGTGTGGACTTCAACTCACTGAATTCCTAGTCAGCATGGCTTCACTGGCTAAAAATGTGAAATATATATATTTTTTGTTTCTGTGCACTTGGACTATTAGGTTTAAAAACAAGTTGAATGGAAAAGGAGTGCAGCCTAGTTTCACTCTTCGCTTAAGGGATGCTTTGTCCTTGGGCATTGTACTGGACCTTAAGAACATCATTCTCGTGAAGTCTGGTTTATAGTTCAGCAGATTGGTTTGATAGTTTTCTTTGTCCTGAATATATTTTACAACTATTAATGTGGAAATCATGGAGACATATTTCTTTGTTTCTTCTGGGTTTTTTAAAAAATTAATATTAACCTGCTCTGAGTGTTCATAGCATATGTTTCAGTGATTTAGTATACAAATATTTAAGTATTTGTTTTGTGCTTTTCACTGACTGTTTTGAAGTGCTAACTATCTTGGGTGCTTAAGTTGGCATATTAAAGAAAATGTCACATTAAGTTCTTTTGCATTTCCCCTCTTTAGTTTAATACTGCATAAAACCTTCAAATTAATATTTATTCTTCTTTTGTCTATTGTGGGATGGGGGCAGGGAAATATTTATATTTATGACTTGACCTTGTTCTAACTGCATTACCTTGTTTGTGGTCCAAGAAAAGGGGAAAACCATCAGAATGCCACCTGTTTAGTTTTGCCTATAAACCTCTTTTGGCAATGCCAACTGTTCTCTTGTGGGACTTGCTGCACAGACCAATGTGTTCCAAAATCTGTTGTAGGGGAGTACAAATAAAACAAATGACTGCTTTGTTAATTTTCTTTAAAGTAATTGGGTGTTATTTTGGTGACTTCTAGAGTATTATCATTTTAATCTACCATTGGAATATTAGGGAATATTTATTGAAGCCTAATGCATTTCTTAATTGCAATACTAAATAATTAACTGATATTATCTGGAGTTCCACAGACATTGTTTAATACTCAGTATAATAGGAGGCTACAATCCTGTTTTAAGGAATAAACATTTATGAACTCAACAGTACTTACTTCTGAGAAATTCTTCCTTCAAGAAATTCAGATTACATTACACTTGCATTATAGGATTTTAGTTATAACAGTAGAACTGTATCATGTGCTTCTGGAAAAGCCAGAATTTCAATAAATCACATGCTCATAATAATCTGTTTATTTTTTATATCAGGAATATATTCTGGGTCTAATGGCATTTTGAAAATTTTGAGATCACTTTATAGTCCTCATAATCAATGGACCATCTCTTCCCATAAGGATTTCTGTCTTTCCACCAAGCTTTCTGGAAGGACAATAAACATAGATTTTCTGGTGTCCTTGCTCTGAACTTGATTGTTTTAACTAGAAAACATCATCAATGCTAGAAGGGAGTGAGGTTTGATCTCATTTTATATACTACTGGTTTGCCGTATCAGTGTTGATGATAGTGGTCTTGGTGGTTCCTTGTTTGTTGTTTACTGTTTGCTTGTTTGTTCCTTGATTGGAGTATTGTTTACTTCTTGATTGTTCGTCTAATGTTAATCTTGATGTTAGCCTGTGCTCATCTGGGTGTTGATTGCTGGTGAGGAGCAGTTTTTGTCTTTTTGTTTCCTTTTTGGCTTTTTGATTGTCTCTTTGAATGGTATGTAAATGTTTATCTCTATGTGCCTGTTGATGGCCGATTTGCTTGAATGCCAAACTTCCAGCAATTTTCTAGTGTTTGGGGAGTTGGCAGAATTTGCCTGCAATACTGCACTATAACCACTGTAGGGCCAGGGCTATTGGGTTAAGTCAGACATGTCAAACTCGTGACGTCATGTGATGTCGCGCAACATATCGGGACGGTTTTGCCATTGCCGGCACTGGGGTGGGCCAGCAGTTTGACACCCCTGGGTTAAGTGGTCAGGCACTTTTTTTATAAAGTTGCATGGAAAATGTGGTATAGATGATCTGTTTCCTTTTTCTGTTGTTCAAGGATGCTGCAGTTTGATTGTGCTTGTCTAAATAATGATTTTTACACAGTTTCTCTTGTGGGAGATTGTTATTTTGGTAGTGGAGCACTTAGTTGGTGTGAGTAGTCTTACAATAGACTTGTGTTTCTAATTTGCCATCACTGCATGTTGTCGTATTCTTTTTCCCTTATCAGTTTTATTTCTTTGAAGATGTTGTTGATAGTTTTGTGTGTGTTCTCTAGTTGGTCCTTTTTTTATTATGACAAAGGTGTCATCTACCAGATCCATACTTTGGGTTGTGTGCATGGGAGTGCTAGTGATTCTAGCCAATGCATTATGATCTCTGTTATGAGTCCTGAAAGTGATGACACCATGAGTCTTCCTTTGATTTGTTGATATAGTTCTCTGAACTGAAAATATGAGTTAGGCAAAGGTTGAGGTTGTGTGTTTTTGACTTCTTACAAAGAACATCTGTGTGGTTGTGCCATTAATGACAAGGAAAAGCAGATACTGTATGTACAAAATATTCAACTTTACATCTCCCTTTCCTTGAACATTTTGAAGCGATTCTTGTTCTCCTTTTTCATTTCTTCTAAATCAGTGAGTGTAGGGATTGGCACCATCATTAAGAATGTATTTGCTGCTTGAGAAATGTGTAATTTTCTTAATTTTAAATGCTTAAAAAATAAAATGACCAAAACATGTAATTATTAATGGGAATTTAAAAACACAGGTTAATAAAATCTTGCAACTATATTTTGAGTAGTAGGACAGAGACTGGAGCTTGCACATGCATGCTTATCCATAGATTTTTCTCAATATTGGTGTGTTTTAACTACTTCTGGAAGCAGCTGGCATCTAGTTCTGTGCATAAAATAAAACTCTGAAGAGTCAGTGTAATCATTAACTGACGCATCTTCTGGTTGTGACAAGTGATGAATCAGCTTTCTTGCCTGGAGCTTTCTTCAGGATAACACCCATAGGGCAGCCCTCAAATGCTCAAGCAGAGCTTTATCAAATGGCTCCAATATTCTTCCCAAGTGCCAGAAGTTCTTTCCTGTCTTGTCACTAACCACCTTAGGACATTTCAGTGCTGATCTCAGCTTCTTAGCAACAGTTGTGTCTTGGGGCCTATGAACAAAACAGCAAAACCCTATCAAAATCTTTGCACAGCAGTAGGCTCTCTTCCCCCCACCCCCGCCCTGATGTCAGGTTATTTCTACAAGTAGGAAAAACATTTGATGTGCCCTTATTGGAGTTTATGCTTTTTTGCAAGCTCTGTTAACTAATCGTTGGTTTTTTTCCACTGTCTTGCTTTGATTTGGATGACTGCTCAAAGCACCTGCTAATGGCCTGGAGCATTCATGCCTAAATTTGCAGTATCTGTAGCACTTACACATGGGTGGTTAGTACACAGCCAGTGAAATGCTATATGAAGCACCTGCTGCATTATCAAACTAGTTTGCTTTCTGCTTGCTGATGGAAGGATTTCCTTCCTTCCTTCCTTCCTTCCTTCCTTCCTTCCTTCCTTCCTTCCTTCCTTCCTTCCTTCCTTCCTTCCTTCCTTCCTTCCTTCCTTCCTTCCTTCCTCCCTCCCTCCCTCCCTTTCCAGTTTTCTTTAGGAGCATAGGGTAGTGCACACAGTGCTCCCTTTGCCCATTTTTCCTAGCAAGTACTCACAAGTACCTAGTGAGTATTACTGATAGAGGAAAATATTCATAGTTCATGGGGTCCTTGGTGTTCTCCGAGCTTGGTAATTTTCTTGCAGACATTTCATTACCAAACTAGATAACATTATCAGTGCTAATAGGAAGTGAGGTTTGCTCTCATTTTATATATTAACTAGTGTATATAAATCACTCCCTGCTAGCCTTGATGATGTTACCTAGTTTGGTAATGAAACATCTGCAAGAAAACTACCAAGCTCACAATGTACCAGTATACCCACAACAGTGAGTGTTGTGCCCAAACTTAACCAGTGAGTTTCCATGTCTGAAGGTAGACTTCAACCTGCTCATAGTTTTTAAATTTTAACATGAAATGTTATACTATACTCGCTTTCTATCTTGCTCTCCCTGTAGTTCAGACTTTTGGCATTTTACACATGTCATTTCCACATTCTTTTCATGTTTACAGTTACAATTTGGGAAAAAAAATTATGCTGCCAGCACAGGAATAGCTTGTACATCTCCTGTAACTTCTTTTTTTTCTATACAATAACTACAGCAATGAAAGCCTTAAACAGCTGCAAATCCTTCTCTATTATCTCCATTCAAACAGAACAAAATATATATTTTAAGATGCAGTTTAACTATCAATTACTTTAAAAATAATGATTGGGAATTCATTATTAACCAGTTGCATGGGAATTTAGGCAGTGATGGGATTCAGCCGGTTCGCATCAGTTCAGCAGAACCGATACCTATTTTTTTCTTGAGTTCAGGGAACCAGCTCCAAAATGGCCAGCAAGCATGCATTCATGTGCCCCCAATCCCTTGCTTGCTGCAATCTGGCTTTGTAGCAAGTTAGAGGGTTGGAGGCACATGAATGCACACTAGTCTGGTGTCTCCAAAAAATGGGTTTTTTCCCCCCGATCCTGGATTTCCGCTGCCAGGCTGTTTAATTTTCTTTAAAGTTTACTTGATGCAAAATGGGAAGGATCCGCATTCTGTATCAAGTAAACTTTAAAGAAAGTTAAACAGTAGGGCAGAGAAAATCCAGCACGGGGAAAAAAAAACCTTGTTTTTTTGAGACGCCAGACTAGCGTGCATTCATGTGTCTCCAATCCCCTTGCTTGCTGCAAAGCCAGATTGGAGTCCTTGGGCCGCTCGTTCAGCCCATTTTAGACTTGGTCCAAAAGCGAAGGGAATGGTTCCCACCCCACCTGATCATTGTGGGGCTTCATTTCCAAAGACCCTCTGCACAGGCTCTGGACAAGATCTGGGACTGAAAAAGCAGCAAAGGAAGGAAAAAGTGGGAGAAGTCACTACCGAACAGGCGAGGCACAACAGCTGTGGGGGCCCTTTGGTATGGTAAGTGGTTACGGGGTGCATGGGTCAGCACCCCTCCCACCTCCCCTGCCTCCCCCCTGCAGAGAACCAGTTGTTAAATTATTTGAATCTCACCACTGGATTTAGGATTGGATTATGTGCCCTTTAAGGCAGAAAGGTGGAGTATAAATCCAATGCATAAATAAATAGGTGATTACACAGATTCTTGTGATAGGATTTTGAATGTATTAATTAATTTTTCAATTTCACATTTTCTATGATCAAAGTATCCAAAAATTACACGAAGACTATATTTTATAAACTAATAAGCTATATTTACAGACATTATCCTTACTATCATACGTAAGGATATCCTATTTATAGTGGTAGCCTGCTTGGCATCCCAAGGCAGTGGAAGTAGCTAAACTATGTAAAACTTATTATGTGGTCTGGTATGAGATTTTTGATTTAATGTGCCCCTTACAGGCTGGAAATACCAACCAGGATACAGTATATACTGGCTTGTTCAGAAGAATAACTGGAAGACCTAATTGAAACTATTGGTTAACAACAATTCTTAGCTAAACAAAAATTGTATTTGTTTAGTCAAGTACCACTCTCCATTCTCCCACGATATGGCCTTATTTTACATGTTCTAGCATTAAATAGGCTAACCCATATTTTTTTCTATATATATGCAAGCATAGAACTGTGAATTTTGTATTGTTCTCTGATGGTCTGATATGGTTGTTTCCTATAGCATTGTATTTGTATATTTATTCCTTATTTTCTAGAATTGCTTTGGCCACTGAAGTGAGGAACACATTAAATAAATAAACAAACACTTGAACAATTATTTTAGAGGTAGCCATAGTGCCACGGGAACATGTAAAATGTCCCAGATTGGTGAAAATTCTGTTCAAGAAAATGGGATTACTGCTGTCCAATGTTTTGATTCTTTCTCTGGTTGGAATTTATTTTGTACAAAATTATACAAAGATTCATGCACATGTTGTCTTTTTTGGTGCTGAGGACAATTTCAGATATCAGCATGCTTTGAAAATACCTCTGCAAAACACAACAGGTATCCCATATGCAGTTTTCCAACAAAGTATTTTTCTTAATGCATTTACTGTATATTGGGAAGCTGAGATGGACTGTAACTTTGTTGGATCGTATTTGTATGGAAGCTGAAACATTCTGCAGTTTTTGCGAGGACTGTGGGATCCTTCTGAAATGCTAAGGTATTTCTTTGGCAGAATATTGCTTGTTTGAAGCTTGCCTCCTTTCATTAAGAATGCATTTCTATTATCTTCACAATTTGTTGTTTGAAGTGCTGGGGAGTAGGATTGCATTCAAAAGGGGAAGCAACTGAAGTTGATGTGAAGCAAAACAATGTGAAGTATACATTTTAGCCCGTTGGATCTTTGAAATATAACTGCATCAGCCCACTTGGCAAAAATGTTGTTTGAAGACATATTGCATTCCACAAGCAAATGGAAAAAATGGGCACCTGTCATACTTAGAAAACAGCTGGGTAACCTGGCCAAGTGCCACCGTCTCTTTTCACATGCTAAAGCCGTCCCAGCTCCATTCCGAGTACTGAAGAAAACCCTTGCCTTTAAATGGTTACAGAAACATCTACTTAAGTGACTGCGCTAATTAGGGGTTATAAATTGCACTGCATTTTGGTAAAGCCTCTCTTCTGTGGTTTTAAGCAATAAGCAATGGGCTGCCGAAT
Organism: Azemiops feae; assembly: GCA_023970755.1. NCBI lineage: Eukaryota > Metazoa > Chordata > Lepidosauria > Squamata > Viperidae > Azemiops > Azemiops feae. Next base: position 4,158,481 of record JALGBA010004281.1, on the reverse strand, counting down.
TACTGGTTTCCCACCAGCTTCTCCCTCCTGGAGTCAGGATTCTTCTTGCTGTTTCCCTACCAGCCGAAACTAGTTAAGCTTTGCAATGGTTGGCATCGGTGATGGTTGCACTTATGGAAAACAAAAGGGCTCTTTAACCATTCTTGAACTTACATGAAGTGCTCATTTGGGAGCAGCATTTATATGAATTAGGCGAGTATTAGGTGCTGTGGTCTGATTGTGTGAGTCTCCTCTATGTATCTCTTCTACAATAGAAAAAAATGCTAGAAACGTTACACTGAAGGCCAGGATGGCTATGGCCATCCACTGTTTCTTACTTTCGGTATTGTTACTGAATGGAGATTTAGCCTCTCTTTTAAAAATCCCAGAATGCTCACAAAATAATTTATCTGCTGGGCATTATGGAAAATTTAAATCATGGATCCAGCTGTGCAGTGATGGTAATAGGAGAAGCCGAAAATTTCCAACAGTGATTGAAATGATCCTGTTCACCCAGCCTAATAGTTAGAATTCTCTTCTGCCTACATAAGCAGCAATTAGTTATATTGGACTGAAGTGGGGGAAGGAGAAAAGCTCTATTAAGCCAATATCTTTATTAGGTCACCTTAAGGTTTAGCAAGAAATAAATGTGAAGTTTTTCCAAGAATTTTACGACAGTCAAAATGGTAAAGACTCACCTATTTTACTCATCTTCCAAGAAAACAAAAACAGCTGAAGCCAAGGAAAAAATACTCTGGACATTTATAGTAGATTCCAACTGTCTGAAAAAAGATTTTAAAGAACACTGAAATTTGAATCAGATTAGCAAAAAACAGTTAACAGACATGCCCATTGAGGAGACTGTGCTCTAGAAGTTCATGTGCGTGAAATCTATGAATAATTTTTTTTAGTTGGCAGTTAATTGAATTACAATAGTAATTTTAGCATCCTTTCGTAACTGAAAAAATTTGATGCATTTTTAAAAGCAAAGTTACTTTTTAGCAAAAATAATTGTTTCTGCAGCACTTAAGTTCTTATATTAAATTTCCTAAATTGATGCAAGACTAGATATGATTACAGATTAGTTACATTAGTTTGGAAGAAACAGGATTACTGGGAAATAATATAGTTTGTCTCCAACATTATGCATACTATATTTTAATTGAATAAATGGTATAAATGGTATAAATGAATAAATGGTTTAATCTGTTTAGATATTTACTGGGTTGAAAGCCTTCTAGCTCTTTTCCCAATAGAACTGAATTTAGAAGGAGAATAGAATTTTGGGTTTGAATACTGTGTAAGACCATATAGGACTACACCTACAAGAACCAAACCTTATGCTCAGGAAAACCAAAATAATCTACCCTTTCTGAAATTGGAACCTTTGACATGTAGGTAAATTATAGACATCAGCATTCCAGCTAAATGGATGGAACACACTAGAATATGATGTTGAGAAGTCAAACCAAGTCTAATTTTTTTTATTAAATGTTTCAGATCTAGGCAAATGCTGCAAGGACTGTTTACAATACAGTCCTTTCAGCAGTTCCAAGAAGATTCCACACCAATTAGCACTATTCAGGTGGCCCTGAGGGCACAGATAAACCTCCAAGTGGCCTCAATGATTCTCAGAAAAAGTTCTAATGACTAGACCACTGCAAAGAATATAAATCCTTCTGTTCTCCACCATTCCGTCAGAACTGAAGAAGCTTCTTAGATGAGAAGTGAAACGTCTTCAAGGAAAAACAAAGAAAGTCCAATTGCCTTTTGAAAAAGCATCTTTGGGACAAATAAATAGACCCATAAAGAGGGAAGGAAGGAAGGAAGGAAGGAAGGAAGGAAGGAAGGGAGGGAGGGAGGGAGGGCTTAAATAAAGGAATGAAAGGGCTAAAATATATTCCAGAAAGTATGAAAGTACAGTATTATTCAGACTGTTGTCTGTATGCATGAAAGTAGGAATCCATAGATTGCTGATAGTTGCATGTTATGCTCCAATGATAAGTAATAATGGAAGAACCAGCGATGAATTCTGGAAAAAAATGTGCTGTGTTCTAGATGAATGAGATGCAGGGGTGGGGATGGCAGTATTCTGGTTTATAGAGTGACTTCTCAACACTTCATATTCTAGTGTGTTCCATCCATTTAGCTGGAATGCTGATGTCTATAATCTACCTACATGTCACAGGTTCCAATTTCAAAAAGGGTAGATTATTTTGGTTTTCCTGAGCATAAGGTTTGGTTCTGGTAGATTATAGATTATTTAATAGATTATATAAACAGATCTATGGGAAAAAATAAATTGTAATATTAATAATGCTTTTATTTTCTTATATAAAGGAAAAGATAGCAACAATGAATGCAAAAAAGCCACAGAATTCTAACTGAAAGGTTGTAAGAGGTGACAAACAAAATTTGGGAATAATAATGTGGATAATGCTGTTTTTCTGGTCACTGAGAAACGTTAAAACATGTGAAAGATGTATACATTAACATGTATTATAAGTATGTTAGTGAATTATGTATTATAGAATATTTTGCTCAAATATAGGATAGATTTGGTTGTATGGTATGAAAATAAGTACTTGGCAAATTAGCCAGCATTCAGCAAGGAATAAGACAAGGATGTGTCAAAATCACTAGGTTGTTTGATGAATTTTTCAATATATGCATAAGGAGTGTGATGAAGATACAGGTGTGTGTATATGTGTATGTATATCTACGAAAACAAATATATATATATACACATATATATATATATATATACACACACACATACACACACACACACACACACACACACACACACACATATATATGTAGGTCTTTGGTAATTCAGGTTTTCTCCCGCGTAAAATTGGAAGTGTCTTGGCGACGTTTCGACGAAGTCACATTCGTCATCTTCAGGCTGGCGTCTTCGGCTTCGTGCTTCTAGGAGCAATGTGTTATCGCAGCTGTTTCTTCCTTTTAACTGCCAGTGGGGGTATGAACTGATTGGGTGGGAGCTTGGCTGTGTTCTGATTGGGTGGAGGTGTGTTCTGATTGGTTAGGGGCTAGGCTGTGCTCTGATTGGATGGGGGGTTGGCTGTGCTCTGATTGGCTGGAGGTATGTTCTGATTGGGTGGGAGCTTTGTTGTGCTCGGATTAGTCTGAGTTGCAGGGGGATTTGAGATGGAGAGCTGCGTTGCTGTTGTTTGGCTTCGCGTTCGTGGTCGTGCCATATCTTCAAGGTGGGTGTCAGTTTGCTTCATGTATGGATTGGAGGGGTTTAAAATGGCTAATGATGCAGCTGTGGTCTGGTTTGTGGTTTGTGGTCGTGCCTCATCATCGGTATGGGTTTGGGTTTGCTTTTTGCTTTTTGCGTGGATGTGTGGTGGTGACATCCTGTGTGGTTTTTGTGAGTGTGGGTCTAGTGTCATTCTTTGTATTAGGGAATCATTTGTCAATAAGGGTGGGTTTCCAAATGGCTGGTAGGCGGGAGGTATGAAATATGAAAAGGAACATTAATGCCTTAAAGTCTAAGGTAATTGTGTTTGGCAGGGAAAATGAACTAAATTACTGCAAGCATAAAATAATATATGGATTTGGTATGGATATGATAGAAGAAATAATTGTTCGTAAGGCAGAAAGTTATAAAGAACAAATATTATTGAAGATAATTAGTTTTAGCTATTTTTTGGTTCTAATCCCATGCATTTAATTTCTTTCCATTACTATTGTAATGGAATGATGCCAACCCCAGAAGGGAATGGATACTTATGTATGTTTGGGGAGAGGCTGACATCACTTGCCCAGTTCCTGCCATTTACCTTATTATTTGGAGACCTGACTCTAGGATTGCACAATGCACTTACCTTCTCTCTTTCTTTCTACTATCTTATAGAAAAAGAAAGTTGTCGCTTCATATATACACTAATGTATCATCTTAATGGATAATAGCCTTCTGAAGCAGCAGAGATAAGCAACTATGTTTAGTTATTTCCTCATGCAAATAAATTCTAAAGTGCTGAGATCATTAAAGTAGAAATTTGAATGGCAGGCGGTTCAGTTCATCTCTCCATGCTATCAGACTTCTTTTCTTACCACTATGTTAATAGTTTCTGTCTTGTCTCACTTAGTTAAACCTTTTTAGAACTGACTGACCTTCTAATTTTAGCACCAAAGGACTATAGTTAGAAATCTTTCCATAGTTGTTTACAAACACCCCCAATCAGTCACAGTATGTGTCTGCAATTTTAGAAGGTCTCCGTTATCTCCTCTATATAAGGGCGAGGGGTCATTTCAGTTCATTTCAGATGGGTGACTGAGGAACACAAAGAGGGCTGTGAAAATGGGGGCAGGGGGTGACAGAACCTTCTTTTGATTCAGAACCGGCCATGTTCACCATAAGCAGTTTAGTGAGGTTATGTGTATACTTATGTGTATACTTATGTATATACCTTACACATCTCCATCTTATTTTTTTAAAGAAACATACATGATTTTGAAAGAAGGCCGATATGGGGAAAAGCCAGATTTAAATTGCCATTACAAGTTGGAAGGTGTAAACTGTATTTCTCAGAAACATCCCTATATGATTAGGTGCTCTTTTTTAATTCCAGTAATTTGTATAATTCAGCTAATTAGATTCATGCACCATTCATAGAATATGTATGTCATTCTGACATAAGTGTGTGTGTGTGTGTGTCTGTGTTATGGACAGATAGATAGTCTGAGTGTATCCTTGATAATAGGCTCTTGTTTCCAGGTAATAGGCTCTTCAGTTCAAATTTTATTTATTGCATTTAAATTCTGGCTTATCACTGGTAATTCAAAACATCATGTATAGGGGTTCTCTTAATTACCTTCTCACCATAGCAATCCTGTAAGGTGGTCTGGAAGGAAATGATGCATTTAGCCTGCAGACACCAAGGAAGAGATTGAAAGTGGGTCATGCAATGCAAATCCAACAATGTAACTACTAGAATTTACTGGCAGTCAGTGGCAGTTGAGATTGAGAAAGGTCTTGGAAAGCTTTTAGAATGTACTAGCAGTATTAATATTAAGCTATATAGAACAATGGTCTGGCCCTCAGTGATGTTGGTATGTATTCCCTTCACTATTTGCCTGACCTGGCTTCTTTCGAGATGATCCTATTTAAATGATTGCCTTGCTTCATTGACATAATTTTATTGGGGTTCAAAAATGGTTATATTTCATTCATAATCCTCCTGTGTTTTCTGCAGATCTTCAAACTGTTCTCTACGCCATAACAAGGCAGAATAGTTGCACAATATCCTTTGGTAATCCTAAAAGATTTCAATCTGGAAACATTCTTTATTTTAGTACTTCTTGAGTGTGTTTGGAGCCCAGAGCAAAAACTCCAAGATCCCCCCCTCTCCATTTCTTAGAAAAAAATGGGTTTTCTCCATGATGTTGTGATGAACATGGTGGGCACCAGTGAAAACAACTCCTTTATTGAGACAATATTAGAGAGGCTCTTTTCCAGTTGAAGTTTGTATTTCAAATTAGCAAGCAGACCAGTTCTAATGTTCACTTTAGGAGCCCTGCAGAGCACTGAAGCCTTATACACTTGAAAAGAAAGTAAGACTCTAACTCAATTGCACATATGGTAAGCATCCAAACGAAAGGAATGGCTGCCAAGTACAATATATGTTTGATTTTAATCCTTTCCTTGTATCTGTGCCTCCAGTTGGGAAGAGGTGTGTATATGCAAATTACTCATGAATAATAAGGGAAGCTATATTTATTTGAACAACTAATTGTTTTATGGATTGCATGCTCAGCCAAATATGGGAGGACTTGCAAACCATTTACGAAGATTAGTAAAAGAAAAATATTAATTAAAATTAATGGGATGTCTTCAAATGAAACAGCAAGTTCTTTGTGCTTTTATTGGCAATAGAAATAATCTTTTGCAGCTAACAGAAATGTCTTTTGCAGATTTTATAGTTTATGGAAACCCTAAAAGTTACTGAAGCTCTTGACTCAACTACATGCTATAAATATGTTAGCTCATAAGCTTGAGAAAAATACATACTGACTAAATACATTATTATTACTGTATTGTTATTAAGTAGAACGGTGAGATATCTTGTTTATTCCATCACACACAAAAGGTCATATTGATACAGTAACCAGTTTAGCAGGTATATAAACAACTCCTATTTTTCTTTCAGAGGAATCCTTTGGCTTTTACTCAACAAGCACAGGTGCAAATTTTATAGCAAAGTTAAAAGGAAGAATAAACAACATCATGTAATGTAAAGAACAATTAATAAAAAATACATGTTTATTATGGGTTGATTAAAATATTATGGCAATTGAAACCAACATTTATTGTTCCTCTTAAAAAATCTTTACCTTCATAATTAATGAAGTTTAATGCATTAATTTTAATAGAGAACATTTTGGAAAGAGCCAGGCAACCACTCATTTTCTCAATTAAATTACACACTTGTGTAATTGTAGGGGGTGGATGAATTGGGTTGGATTGGGTTGCCTTTAAGCAGTATCAACTTACTGATCGTTGATAAGCCAAATGTTAAACGTTCCACAACTTTGGTCAGAAATTCAATGAAAAGTTTGAAAATCCAACCATTATTTGGTGTATAGAGTTGAATAGTGAACCTAACAGGGCTAAATAGTCCGAGAGTCTGTTCATGTTTTAAAGTGTACCATATAGGTAGTCCTTGACATATGACTATTTTGGGCCCATAACTTCTGTTGCTAAGTAGTGGGGTTTCACCCAATTTTATGACTCTCTTTGCCATGGTCATTATGCAAAATGGGCTTCACCCATTGATTTTGGATGCCACAAAGCCCCTGGGAAGATCACAAATGGTGATCATCATAAAGACATATCACAAAGGCCGGTCACTTTTTTCAACTTATATAATGCATTTTGCAATATTCTGTTTTAGATAGTAACTATATGACAAGTGACAGTACCTGCTATGTAAGCAAAGCAGTTTTTCTAAAAACTGACCAGTCTTTCTTTTAAGCTGAGCTGTTTTTGTGATATGATTTGTCAAGCAACAATTGGCTGACTTGGTTTCAATTTTTCCCCCCATCTGGTAAGTTATTCAAATCTCTCCTTTCTGAACATTCATTTAACAAAGACCAAATTAAAATAAGGACATTTTTCATGGAAGAGTGTAAAAAGAGAACTAATGTAATTTTTTTTACTTATTAGTTGATGCCGTGTGTTTCTTCACCACCCCCTCCAGCTGGTTAATCGTGCAAAACCTGAACATTTCATTAGCTGGAACATGTTTGCCCATGGGCATTTCTTTAGTAAATTAGTTCTTTCTATTTATGCAGGTAAATCATAGCCTTTCACTGACTTAGCAGTAAGTGTAGCTTTAACTAGGAGTGCTGGGTTTGACATTACTTTCAGATTGTGAAAAAAAGGATCATTCTTAGAAATATGGGGGGGAAAAACCCTGCTTTTTGAGTTCTGCACTGAGTGATGTTTGCTGGCTACTTTGCTTTTAAACAAATATAGTACAAATACCTTAGATATATTAAAACATTCTGTTGAACCCTAAATTCTCCCTGATTAGCTGATTTTTCTAACTATTGATTAAAATATGTTATTCATAAATGCAGTCTTCAAGATCTTCAGTTGTTGAAAAAAAAACCCCAAAGTTTATAGCATCTAAAAATTAGAAGGATTACCCTCTTTGTCTAAATTTTAACAATGATAAGGTTTGGCAGCTACAGTTTAAATGGCAGTGGCTTTATTTCAAATATTCTGTTGCTGTAACCTTTATCATAGTCTTCTAAATTAGATGAATTAGAAGACTAAAATCGGAAAAGAGACTTAGTACACCTGTTCATGGGTTGGCATGAAGAGAACAAACATCTCTTTAGAGTGCTTAAGGAAGGAAAACACTACCAAAACTATCTTTTTCAAGATTACAAGTGGAGGATTTTAAGAATCTACTTTGAAGAGGTGCCAAAAGGTGCTAGCTTCCTGTCTTTGGGCAATCTGAAGCATTTTTCCCCCCCTTCAGATCCAAAGAAGTTTCCAGCCCATCAGTTGCTAATTTCACAGTATGATCATGGGTTGGAATAACTATCAGTAATTTTCACTGGGAGGGAGAGGGGCACACGCAAATAAGATTTGATCCAGAAAAAACTGATTGAGAAGCTGTTTAGATTTTTTAAAAAAGAAAATCAGCAGTATCACAGGTCTTAATTTTTGCTGGGATTTCAACAGCACAGATTTAATGCAGAAGATCCACTTGATCAAATTCACTGTCCTTGCAAGGCTCCAGAAAAAAGTTGTGTTGGCACCAGTGACAGCTTTTTGTTCCTGGCATTTGTGATGGCATTATACCTAGAGACAATATTTTCTGGATTTACTCTGTTCTTCACATGCATGCATGTAGGTGAACACACCCTAGTTCCAGTTATATGAAAATTCTGGATATACTGATTTATTGACATATAAAGGAGACAAGTGGTAAAATAGTAAATATTATGATTATCCCTCTCCACTTTTCTTTTGTTAATGTGGAACATCTGTGAGACTGAGATAAGGGCTGCCAGAGCAACTGCTCACATTTCTACTTTTGCTACTCAGCTATAAATATATAGGCAAAGTATGGCATTCCAGTTGCTGAATTGTGTGTCCTGCTATCTCTAGCAAGCATGGCCAATGGTTAGATATGTTAGGAGTTCCACAACTTTGGAGGAGCCATTATTAGCAGTACACACTGAAAGCCTAACCACAGGATCTTCCCAAGCACAACATTTCCAGGCAACAGTGGTTAACTAGTATGTGGTATGCAAAATATTTGTATCTATCTAGATTGTTATTAAGATAGCTAGGAAAAATAGAAGATGGCTCTTCTGAATGGGATTAGATTTGTCTGTGAGGCAATTCAAGGGATTTGGCTTTTTGTGTTGATCTCAGGCATTTATATACTGTTTAAGTTTTTTATACTGTGAACTTTGTATTTTCCTCATTTGTTTCTCTGCAAATGAGAATTCTGCCACCCATTATAAAGTTTAATGCACATTAAACAAAAACAATTATTTTTAACAAATGGAATTAGAATTTACTTTTTTTTTAAAAAAAAAGGATGAAACTTTTCAAATGTATCCTGTGCAGATGGGATTCAATCCTATTGAATTGTGATTTATTAAAATATCCATAATATTGAGTTGTTGGTTTTCTTTCTCAGCAAAAGTCTGTTGCTCAGCTTTTGTTTGTCTTCCGAGAATGAAGTTTTGAGCTGTTCCAGCTACTCACATTTGTTTTTGTTTCACTGAAGCAGGTGAAGAAAGTCACCCCTTTCTCCTAGAACTGTGTTTGGAGTCCCAAAGAAAATAATTTTTGCATGAAAATTTTATATTAAATAAGTCATCCATACTGCACCCTAGGCTGTTTGAGTTGTAACAGGATGTTACAGTCTACCAAGTTAATGCAGTTAATATTAAACTGAATTGGGGTGGGGGGGATTGCTAATCCCTTAGGCAGGCTTAGTAGAAAGGGCAAACATATTTATAGCACTGTGAATTAGACAGAGCCAGTGAACAACAGTATGTGTTATACCATCAAATGTACAATTTCAGCCAAGCTCAGTGTAAAGTAAGCTTTTAATAGTACTTAAATTGCTGAGATATCCCATCTCTGTTAGGAAGAGCTGCTGGTTCAGATGACAACATTTGGGTGAAAATGAAACAGCCCCAAAAGTCATATACCTCTTTCTTTGTTTCTGGTGATAAATCTTTTTTTACCCACTTTTTGTAAATTGCAGGGTTTATGGGCTTTTTAAGTATGCAGTAGCTACATCTTAAAACTATTATTCCCTAATAGTATTTCAGAGAATTTGGTAAAAAATTTGACTAGGGTTTTACATGTAAATATTCTTTTAAAATGTGATATTGATAAAGAAAAGAGAGATTCTCTATACAACTCAGAAACTATGGAAAGGAATAAAAGTGAGAGATAATGCTTTCCATGGATCAATTTCTTAAATTATTATTAGCAGTAAGCAATTTTGTTTCCTATATTTTTTGCTACAAATTTTTTATTTTGCTTTGTTTGTTTTGCTTTGCTTTGCTTTGCTTTCTGGTCACTTTGTAATCTGTAGTTTGCATGTATGTATGAAAGTTACGAAAGATTGAGGGCAATAGAAGAAGAGGACGACAGAGAATGAGGTGGCTGGATGGAGTCACTGAAGCAGTAGGTGTGAGCTTAAATGGACTCCAGAAGATGGTAGAGAACAGGAAGGCCTGGAGGAACGTTGTCCATACACACACACACACACACACACACACACATATATAATGTTGAACTAACATTTTTAAATCATAAGGAAATTCCTGTCATTATCTTTTTCTTAATACAGTCCTGTGTGATAAATCAGATTGACTGATGCTAAGTTCAGTCAGAGAGCTTCATACTTCAATGGGTGTTTGAGTCAGAGTCTCCTTTGATCCTAGTAGTCATGTAATTTTACACCACATTGGATGGATTCCTGTTGCTCATAGCCATAACTATTTAAATTTGGCTTACCACTGTGATAAGAAACTGTAAGCTAAGATGCTACTACAATAACTTAAACAAACTAGGATTTTTTTAGCTTGTTGTTCAATATAATATTGGACTCCGAGTCTCCCAAATAAACTAGAAATTATAAAAAAAACAAGACAAAACATTGGCTTACCCTGTTTTATATATAGCACTATAAGCAGCAGTAACTGTGATAAGATGAAGACATCAGCTATCATAATTATAGCATGTATGTTATCATTGCATACATGCTATAATTATGATATTTGACTCAGGTACGTATATTGTATCCTTTTTGCACTGACATCATGATACCTGTGTCATTCATAAATTAAATTTCCCAAGGCATTGATTTATTGTAGCAAAGTAAATGACATTGCAAAAGAATTGTAATGACTGCTGTGCAAGTCCTGTTTATAGTGAAACCAAGGTCCAACTTTTAGTGCTGGTTTCTCACATGAGGTAATGATCTAGAAGTCACTGTCTGTGGGATGGGAGTGATAGATTCCACCTGACTGGTTATGGACTGATCTGATATCAAAATCAGATATCAGTCTGTGTTTCTGTGAGAATTTGCTATTATCAATATTTTTGTTTTTATTCTCTCATCCTTTCTCCCTTTAGTATTCCATTTGTACTGATTAAAAAATAAGACAAAATAAGAACTTAGGATTTTTAGTAAAAATAACAGCATAGCATTTCAGCTATTTCTAAATAAAGCAAACCTTTCAATTTGCATCCTACTGAATCAAATGCTACTCATCACCCATATGGAATGGCTGTTGAAAGGGGTTAGATAAATGTATTGATTTTTCAGTTTTCTGTAATTATAAAAAAAACCAGGAGGTATCAAGTGGCTGTCAGAATGCAATATAAGGTGACCGAAGTTTCTTTGATAAAATTTCAAGAAAGAAGCAGTTTGAAATTCTTACATTTCAGTTTTTTACATTTTATCAAAGAAGCTTATATAGAAATGTATTAATCTGAATATGCAAGACTAAATGAGGGAATTAGAGAGGGAATTTTAAATGAATTGATTTGGGCTATATATTTGTGATTGTTTTTCTTTTTTTTTGGATGTTCAATATACCCACCTCCACGGTGGTTCCTAAGCACTCTGATGTAACCCTTTTACCTCTATAAAAATCTAATAAAATATATTTAGAAAAAAAATAGAAAAAAAAAATTAAGTATTAATAAGAAACTATGTGTTTTATAAGTAAAACATTGCTGATACCAGGGGGAAAAAATCCTACACCCGAGAAGAAAATAACAATGACATATTCCTACTACAGTTTAGTAATTGTTAGAAATTATTTTCTTCTCGGGTGTAGGATTTTTTCCCCCTGGTATCAGCAATGTTTTACTTATAAAACACATAGTTTCTTATTAATACTTAATTTTTTTTATTTTTTTTCCTAAATATATTTTATTAGATTTTTATAGAGGTAAAAGGGTTACATCAGAGTGCTTAGGAACCACCGTGGAGGTGGGTATATTGAACATCCCCCAAAAAAAGAAAAACAATCACAAATATATAGCCCAAATCAATTCATTTAAAATTCCCTCTCTAATTCCCTCATTTAGTCTTGCATATTCAGATTAATACATTTCTATATAAGCTTCAAACAATCCTATCAAATATCACTCACATTTCAATTCTAAAGATCCAGGTCCTGTTTTTAAGCTTTACTAACTTACAATTACCATATTCCAATTGGCCTTAGATAGACATATTATTAACACTTCGGGTATCCTTTTTTTTTTTTTACATAGTAATTATATCTGGTATTATTTCCGCAGTAATATTCTTATATTTTCTTCATTAATACCATTTCTTCTCTTGTCACCCATCCCTCTTATTCTCCTTCTATTTCAAAATAATTATCTTAAAGTAAAAATATCAAATTAATACTTAATTTAACTATGTTGGTTTTAAATTGGTTTTAGAGATGGATGCTGGCTAGTTACCTCAAAGCATGTGTGTGTGTGTGTGTACATATACATATACATAAAATGTCACGAATGAAGGCGAATATACATGTCCCAAGATAGTGTTGCAGGATCCAATGTGATGGAGCCCATCTTCAGGGAACTTCTCGCTGGCCTAGGCCAGCAAGAAGTTCCCTGAAGATGGGCTCCATCACGAGTCTGAAAGCTTGGAAGAGAAAACCTCTGGTCCCGGTGACCGATCCAGATTGGATCCTGCGATATAAAATATATTCTGTTGAAGGTTTGATGGACATCGCTGGGATTTTTGTCAGAATTTATGGTTAGAGGGAAAAAAAGGAAGACACAATCAAATGTTATGTATCTATAATGGGGAAACATCACACTGGAGAAGGTTGATTAATTAAGAGCTAATCTCCCCTCCCCCTCCCCACGCATTTGGCTCCCTCCTTCTCCAACTTGTGACAATGAATTTTATTTTGATTGTATTGTCATTTTGCAGGGTTAGGGTTAGGGTTAGGGTTTGAGTTGAGTTGCTTTGAAATGAGATAGGCAGCATACATATTTAATAAATAAATAAATAAATAAATAAATAAATAAATAAAGAAATAAAGAAATAAATAAATAAAGAAATAAATAAAGAAATAAATAAAGAAATAAAATCTAATGTTTTACTGACTGCATTTAAGAGTATGGTTGGCTACACTTTGTCACAGAGGGATGGCAAACTAAATGATCTTATTTTTTCTTCTTGGCAAGGATGAAAGTTACAAGGACTACTGCCATTCATTTCAACTTTTCTAACAAGTGTCCAATTCTGCTATTTAGTATAACTTTGACTATCTTTTTCTTTGGCATCATCATTGAAAGACACTGAATGTTTGGTAGCCATGAGCCTGCTCCCTGTTTCTGTGGTAGAATTTTGGCTGTGGGATTTTATTTTATAGATCCAGTGGCTCCCAGCCACTATAAGAAGGGTAAGTTAAAAAAGCTTTAAAAGTAAGAATATGAATGAAATCAGATTTTATTTATAGCTGCCCATCTCACAAACAAGTAAGTCTGAGCAGCAAGGAGCAAGGCTAAAAACAGTTAAATTAATAAATTTTATTTATACTATGCCAATTTCTCTGTTTATGTTTCTCCTTCATATAACAATTCTGCTTGGTAGAGGTGTTCATATCCTATGTATAGCGCTAGAATTTTGATATGTGCTTTGAATTCTAATCAGAGGAGAAAAGGGTGAATTAATTAAATAAATACGTGTGAGAAAGCACAGACACACCAACACATTGCATTCATTCATTGTTTGCTCTTACATGTGAGGGACCTCCTGGTTTGTTCTATTTTAAATTTTTGTACTGGAGGTTTACTGAAATATATTAGGCTGAATGCAGAAAATATTTTTTTTCTTGTTTCATGGCAACTCTTAAAGTTGTTACTGTATTAAGCAAAAAAAATCCATCATGTCAGACAGTAGGATAAATTCCTAAGTATAAATGATATTCTTACAGCAATTTATTTACATTTGTTTTCAGTTCAACAAATGAGATATCATGTAGCACCATAATTTCCCATGACCGAGTCACCAGTATGCAGTGTGTAATTTACCACGATTTAAGATGCTAATCAGCAGGTACTTGCTGCATCACCTGGTGGCTTTTTAAAAATACTTTGTTGTCTCTTGTTTTACTCACTTCACCCCGCATATCCTCATCACTGAAGCAAAACTAGACACATTTGTGATTATTTGCCTTTGCTAGTTAAAAGTAAGAGACTCTGTCATGCTTATAGATGTTCTAGAACAGGGGTCTTCAAACTTTTCAGTCTGAGGTCTGCATTGGACATTTTGCAAACAGTTGAGGGCTGGGGGTAAAAAATCAGTTCTATAAATGAGTGAATAAAATTTAATTGAATGGATGTGTTTTATTTTGCTCATTTTTATATTATTCACAGCAACAGCAAAAAAAAAAAAGAAATGTGACCATTGCAAAGAAACAATGCCATGTGATATAAAAAACGATATAAGAAAAATGTCAAACATTAGCAAAAACTCTGAAAAATGAATAATAAATTAATAACTGCAGATGAGAAAAGAAGGCTATTCTTTTTTTTTAAAAAAATTATATTTATTTGAATTTTACAAATTTACATTAAATGAGAATCTGCCCAATTTTGTGGCATAGAATACAAAAAATAAACACACCTCAAAAAGAACTCTAGTAAAAACAAAGCAAAGAAACTTTGGCAATTGCAGGTTTTAATCAGCATGAAGCACAGGATTAAATGGAATGATGGAGCTGAGTTTTTGATTTCAAAATATCACTGAACTGAGGTTTCAAGCTTGACCTTCCAGCCATATGCCTCGTCCCTATCTGGCTGGCCCTCAGGTCTTTTGCGGGGGAGGGACGATCCAAGGGAACCCCTTGGATCACCCTTCACATCCTGATACATCTCCAGCTTCTCACACTCCTTCCTGATGTTCCTGTGACTTGGCACCACTACATTTATCACTACCCTGTCTTTTAGTCCTTTTCTACTATTCTGTTCTCTTTGTGATGTACTGTATTACTTACTTGAATTAAATCTCACTGAGTTCGGTTGAACTCGCTTCTTAGTAGATATGTTTAGACTGCGGTTTCAACATCCATAATGGAATAGTTTCGATTAAATGGCCTCAGACTTCTCGTGATGCTAAAATTATTATGACTTCTAAATCTTTAGTTGTATCATTTATAAGCAGATTACCATTAAGACAAATTAATTTCTGCGTAACTTTTCCCATTACTGCTTGATAGCTACATTTAGGTTGCTATGCTGTGACAAATGTGTGTTAATCCATATTCCCTAGTTTATTTTATACAGAGCATGACTGCATGTGGCTAACTATATATCCATAGACACAGTATATTCAATGAACTTGCATTAATTTTATACTATTTTTACTGTGATGATTTTCCCCCTCAAATGCAGATGGATGCCATTTTGATGGAGAATTCTTAATAATTGTTGAAGTGTCCAAGAGCTATGAATTTTTTTTTTGAGGAAAGCAAATGCTTTTTATAGGTAATGTCATTTATGTTTGCAGTGTAAACATACTCAAGTGTTCCTAAGTTTTGAAAACATTAAATTCCATCGTCATATCACTCAAGTGCTTGTTCCCTGAATTCCAGTCCACATCCCACTTATTGCTAGAGTCAACACTCCAGTAGTAACAACAAATAAAACCTTTCATCATCTATTGATTTACCGTCCTGAAAAAAATGACAATAGGCTATTTTTATCCAATTCCTCAATAACTAGAACCATTTATTGGTTTTTTGGTATAACCTTATTGAATAACAATGTATTTTACTGCATTTTCTGAAAAATGCAGTATCAGGATATAGACTGTTTTAAGGATTTTTTACAAGCAAATTTGGAAATGCTATAGTTGAAAGCTATAAAGATGTCTATTATATTTATAAAAGTACCTTAATTCAAGTTTAATTGCATCCAGCAATGGGACATCTGTTAACATTTCTGCATCTGCTGAGATCTCATGAAGGTGAAAGAGTCTGCCTATGGATATATGTTACTTAAAGGTTCTTTTTAGCAAATTATGGAAATGTAAGCATTATCTTTGTGGTTTTACTATAGGTAGAGTATTTGCAAATTCTTCTAACTAATGGAAATTTCTACTTTAATTCGTATAGAAATCAATTTCTGCCCAGTTAATATTTTAAACCAGATATAGGGAAAATGTGACCTTCCATTTGTTGTGGTAGTGTAATTCCTAACTGTTTCGACGGTTGCAATTGAAGGCAGCAGTTCTCACTGTTTTGTTTCGTAATATTTATCACTCAACTTGTAAGCATGATAAATTCATTTTTTAATCTCAGGAATTTCTCCCATGTTATTTCTACATTGAAAAAAAAAACCTCTATTTTTCTATATGAACCATCGCACACTTTTACATTTCTTAAGGAATAGATAGAACAATGAAAAAGAAAAAGAAAGGAGAGCAAGAGTAAAGAAATATAAAACATAACATACTACTTGAAATATATGTCCCTCCTAAGCTAATATATATTTATTTCCCAAATTTCTTATTCTTCTTAACCATAATTAAAAAATATGTTTAATCTTTAAACATTCCATTTAATACATCTAGTCATCTAGTCCTTTAACTCTTATTCAAAATGTTTTTATCCATTATAATTTTCTTAAATTCAATCACATTTAAGTATCTAAAACATTTCCTTTATCTAAGTCATTTCAACTTTTTTATATTACTCATATCAAGAAAGAGAACAAAAAAGGGAAAAAAGCATACTATATTATTTAGGAAATTCATCCCTCTTAGAATGACAAATATATTCCAAAACCTTTCTATTTCTTTAACCATATTCAAACAAATGTTTCTTTTTTAAGTATTCTCTCTGGTAAGTCCCATCATCTATTTTCTTGGTTTCCACTTTAGTGTTTTTCCTTTGCCTAGTATCTTTCTTATTCAATGTATTTTGCTGAATCAAAAAGTTTTTCCATATGCTCATAAATGTTGCTGTAGATATAAAAAGTAAATCAGGTGAAGTGTCTTTGTACGGGGCTTCTGCTTTTCCACGTTTGTTGAAAATCCTTTTCTTTTTCTTTCTCTCCACCTCTGTTATCATTTCCTTTCTCTCCGATGTTCCTGACATCTCTACAGTCCATTTTATCCAATCTATTTTCTTGTCCTCAGATTTATTTTGTAGTTTTAAGGGATAAGTTGTTTTTTCCAATTCTTGTGGATTTTTCCCCACTAGGATTAAATCATGTTTCCTTGTTTTGTTAAGTTCCATCTTTAAGTCTCTATTCTCAATTCTATATCCATTTATCTGTTTTATCTGCTCCTTCTCTGTTGTTGTTTTGGGGGAATTTTTTTGTTGTAGAGTTAAATTAGAAATAGATTGATTTATATTTTCAAAGTTATTTTGGATTTCTTTGTGGTTTAAAGTCATTGTTGTTTGAATTAGTTGCAATATACTATATATCTCCTCCTGTGAAATATTTATGTTTTCTTGATATGTTCTTTCTACATGTCTCTGATCCATGATGGCCAAGTTTTTCTCTTCCTTTCTTTTCTCTGCAAATAGCTTTAGAGTCCCAATTAAATACATATTTGTAATCCAAATAGTTCAAAAAAGATTTTTTTCTGAAATTTATAATACTCTCTTTGTCTACAGCCCAGAGTATTGTCTTTTTTTTGTCACAGCTGTTCTTTGTTGTTAAAACTTTGAAGGTCACAAACACAGATTAGCTTTTCCCAGGTTTTGCCAAGTCTTATATTAAAGTCATAGCTGTCATAGTCTTCATCCACCACTAGGTATCAGCAACTATTTGTTTTTCACTTCCATATATTTTGATCCTCCATAAAAAGATTAATTTGCCGCTTCCATTAGTATAAGGGTGGGGTGGAAATCCCCCTCCTTCCCTTTCGGAGGTATTTTGCTTCTTGGGGATCTTTTCCAGGAAATTAAATGTAGAATAGAAAAGAGAAGATCGAATTTCTCACCTAGTTTCAAGCAAACTGTTCACAGTTGTGCTGGTTAGTGCTTTTGGACTTTGGTTGCTAGTAGCTTAGGCTGGTCGATGCAATATGGCCAGCCTTTCTCCTGTCGAGTTAGAAGGCTTTCCCCAAGTCGAACGGAACGGCCGCCGCCGTTCCAGAATTGCTGGACCACCCTTCTTTCTTCATCGCCTCTCGGGAGAGACTTAGATCCATTTAGGGTCCCCAGGCAGGGCAAAATTAGCCGCGGGGGTGCGTAGAATCCGCAAGCCCGCAACCGGTCGCTACTGCGCAAAACCGGAAGTCCCCTCCCATGCTATTTCTAAATGAAGGTCAATCGGTGGCAGTACATAGGTTTGGCTCTATTCTCAACCTGCTAATGAGAATGACTAGTTCAACTTTTCTAGGGATCATGATAATTATTCAGAAAATATTTTTCTTGATATGTCAATAGTGGTCAAACAGAAATAAAATCTAAGTTTTAAAAGCCAGGGCTTTTATAAGAGAAGAGAGGACAGGTTAATTCAAGAAATAAAAGTATTTTATATTGTTTAGAATTATATATCTGCTTTCTAAGGTGATAAATATGTCTTTCACTGATTCTCTCACAAAGATAACCGCTGTTTTGTGTTTTAAATATATTTAGCCTTGCTTTGAAACAGACTTTTCCTCAACAGTTTCTTCTGTCCACTAAAATAGATTAAAGTATAATTAATTTCTTTTCTGTTTTAGCTGTTAAAAAGTAATGTTTTCATTCTTTCTCTCTAAAGTTGACTTAAATTCAGGTGTCTAGAAAAAAATGTATTGTGAAAAATAGTTGTGTCTCACTCACTGAGACAAGATGCTATTGGTAAGGTAGCATAAAGAGAAAATTGCTTTGTAAGGCAATCAGGAAGCTATCGGTAAACATGGAGATTCCATTTAGTTTACGATGACTAAAAGTTATTGATAGAACAGTTCTTCTATAAATGTGTCTAACCATTTTATATGCTAGCAAGAGTGGCCACATTTTTGAAGCAACATATTTCACAAACCTGTTATGGATTGAGTAACAGAAGTGTCTGTATTTTATCCATCTGTAACTTAGCATAAATGAAGTTCTCTGTGTGATTGTGACTGTCAATATTATGAGATCAAGAAGGATTTCTCTTCTAGCATTTTTCTTAGGAAGTTTGACAATATTTTTTACTATTCAAACATATATACTTTAAAAAAAAAACAGTGTGAAAGTGACCTTTGATGGTTATAAAACTTTGCTAATTTTTTCTGATTGTTTCTGTTGGCTTAGGCTGTTATTTTGATCACATTTTTCAAACTTACCTCACTCATCCAATTAGGGCACCAGGAAACATATGAAGTCATAATGCCATTCAGCCTGAATTGGCACCTTTACAACTTCACTGAGAGAGTAGCAGAATTAGACTCTGTTTTGTTTAATACCATGTACACATTCTGGATGCCTGTGAGAGGATTGAAATTATGCTTATTCTGCACACAGCTTGGTGGGAAAAGATGGAGATGCTGCTCTTTTTCAGCACTGTCAAGGTTACCACTCATTACATTGGCAGCTGGGAAAGAAGTGTGAATAGACTGTCTGCCAAACTTTCCTGGCTCAGAAAGCTAAGCAGTATTAGATTTATTTTATATAAATAAAATTTTATTAATTAAAACTAGCTTGGGTATTTCAAAATTATGATTTGAAAATGGTAGCTGCTTGTTTTAGTAATGGGCTTAGATGGTACAGTCTTGAAATTTTATTCATATTTTGTATATCATAAAATATCCATAAGATTCTCTTAACATTCTGTTGGTATTACAAGGATTCTTCTGGCCTTGAAGATCAACATGTAAGAATTTAAAGCAGATACTATTAACATTCTTCTTGCTGCAACTTTGCTTCCTACAGTTACCTACTTCCTGGTGACATCGGCAAAACTTCAGTTCTGGAACCATCTCCTTTTGGGAGGAAAAATGTTTGGACATCTTTTATTTGTATACCCACAGAATTATGAAATCATTGTATCTATTTTCTTTGGAGCTGATTTTGGAGAATACATGGCTGACTTTGGTGGAAAGATGGCATTTTGTGGAAAGATGGTAAAGGCAAGGGCCACAATGGATGGAACAATGATGTCGGTTCCAAGGCCGTGTTGGTCTATTCCCTGCTTTGTGTTGAAATCTCAGAACTATTTTTAAAGTTGCTTTGTTTTTTTTTTCTTTTTTAGCAAAACCTCATGATGCCTTGGAGCAAAAACCAATCTCCTGCAACTACTTACTTTCCTTTGAGACCAGTGACTTTTGTGTATGTACAGCAATGCAGGTGGCTTTAGCACATGTATTGCACATCTGCGGAAGATCACAGAACTGCCAGAGAAGCAGCTGAAGCAAAGCAGCAATTCAGATCAGGGAACTAAAAGCTCTGTGCTGCCCTGTTTAATGGATCTGCTTCAATAGAGTGATTCAATTGAATTACCTTTGAATTGAATCACCCCATCAAACCTCTGCATTTAGTCATCTGTTGAAGTCATACAGCAGTAGGGCATGGACTTAAGTTTTTATTAGTAACTATACGATTGAAAGGGTTTACCATGATATGGGCAGAAAAACAACTATTAGCCTTTTCAACCATATAGAATTTAGTGGGGTTTCCTTTCTGTAAACAAAATCTGAAGTTTTAAGATGTTTCTAATCCACAAAATGAGTTCAAACATTCAGAAGTCATTCCCTTTCCTTTAACCAGTTTATTGGAGGAAAGACATTCACATGTACAGCCTAAAACATTGTCTATTAACTCTCACTGTAATTATATTTCTACTATTAACAAAACAAATAGCCTTGTAGCTAAACCAATGATACAACTATTACAATTACAACCATCATTTCATATGTCTTCATTATTCTTAATATTTTGCCAAAGCAGAAGCAGTTTTTACTTAAAATTATATAGGAAATGTTGTGGAAGTGTTTATAGTGGAAGGAAAAAGGCATTTCAATATGCAAAAGGTGGAGGTTTTAGCTGTTAGAATCTATTAGCCAATATCTCTTTCTTCAAAGTTAGAATGTAGGGAGCTACCATATATTTCTTTTCAGCTGCTATCTTATTGAGCCCATCATATATGCAAATTCAGTTGATTTTACTTTTAACAATGTTTAGGCCATGCTTGTACTGTATCTGTATTTCAGTATTGCTTCCATACTGCATACTCCATAGTTATTATTCTTGTCCTTAGATATTATTCTTGTCCTTAGTAAATCTGTAAATCAAAAATTTAACTCCATGCCTGAGTCAAAAGGTACTTGAAATTCCTTCTTTTCAAATTTTAATGGCTATGGCTATTAAATGCGATAAATGCAAGTGATGTTTTTTCCATGAAGTCTCTTTGTTAAATGCTTTTTATCGCACAGGAAGATGTTCAAAATTTCCTCTCAACATTTTTGAGAAATAGATTTTTTAAATTCTCATTATAATAAAAAAAATCCCCTCTAAAAGTGGAATTTGGATGCTGTTGAATGCTTACATTATAATAATGAAATACAGGCAGTTTTCAACAGTTTCAGCCTTATTTTCTTCAAAATCAGTGCTGCCAAATTTTAAGAATCCTAGATTCAGATCATTTTAGGTATGAAACATGTAAAATATATAAATTATGTCCTTATGTGTTATAAAAAACATACAAGTGAAGGCCTGATTATTTACAAGCTGATATTTGCAGCAAAATAATGTAGAGAAGATGCTTGATGGAAAGATTTCCAAAGACATCTGCCTGAGATAAGATAGTGAAATGATTTTGTCAGCCAGAAATGATAATGTGGGAACTAGATTGTAATACTGAGGATATATTGGAGCTTAATGCATAACAACACTTAATTTTGCCTTCCTCCTCATAAGAAGTAAGTCCAAATGAACTCAGTGGAGTATGTATATGGGGAAATACATACACTATTGCACTGTCCAGCCTCTTATTTACCTTGAGGAAAAGTAACATTCATTTTCAGATATTTGATAAGCTAGTGGTGTTTTACTTCCTTTTACATTTTATTTGTAAAAAAAACAAATCAAAGTTTCTACTAGTGCATATTTTAAGGTGTTCAGTATAAGACAACAGAGTGTTCTCAGCACAGTATTCTAAGGAATACCAATACTTTTGTTTTCTATCACTACTGTAAGTGTGTCAAGGATTTGTAGATCAGTGATAGTTTGGGGGATATGCATAGCGTTACAAAAAGTTTTTTAAGGAAATGAAGAAGTTTCTGTTAATGTTGTGATATAAATTCTGTGAATATTTTCTTTTTAGTTTTGCAATATTTTATTACTAAATATGAAATGGGAACTTATTCCTGAAAATGTCAATCGTCCCACCCAGTGGAAAGGTGAGAATGATTAGCATTCATTAGACAATAAATGGTTTAATATCAACTTGAGAAGAATAATTTCTTTGGTGGAAGTCGCTAAGGAAAGAAAGTTGTACCATTTCTTATTTGGAGACAGCTAGTTTAGTCTAGTGGTTAAGGCACCAGGCTAGAAAGTGGGAAACTGTGTGTTCAAATCCTGCCTTAGTAGGGTGGGTGACTTTGGGCCAGTGTCCCTCAGCCCAACCCACCACACAGGATTGTTGTTGTGGGGACAATAAGAGGATGAAGGTGTGTTGGATATGGTGGCCATCTTGAGTTATTTATAAAAGTAATAAAAGTTATTTTATAGCTATATGCCTAAGCAATATAGCTATCAAATATAGCTATCAAATGACAATGTGTAACCATTATCTTATGCAAGAAATATGTAAGGAACTGTATGCACACTGCATGGAAATACATGCAATTAAATTTCAATAATTCTCAAGACATAATGGAAAATATATATTTTTCATGACTAAGTAGTATGTTTAGGGGAAAAAAACACTGTGTATAGTGATTGACCTTTTCTCTTCCTCTGGAAATGCTGCAGTAGAATCTAAGGAAAAGATTCTAAACATGTGTTAAAGATAATGCTTAGCTGATATATTTTTTCCCCTCTTACTTCTGTTAATTGGTTTATGCAGAAGCTATTTAATGCAGGGAAATGAATAACCATGAGCAGATTATCTTTGAAGTTTCATGCTACTGATAATCTCAAGAATTTTCAGCTTCTAAGAAAACTTAGTGATTTGCAAAAGACAATATGAAAATGTGAGGCTATTTATGTGTGATTTTTTTTAAATCTGAATTTCAATCAGAATTTCCTGCCCTACTCTGAAAGGAACATAGGAAAATTACCTTATAAAGAAAAAGAATTGCTTTATGTCATGTTTTCATTAGATTCTTGAGGTCCATTCCATATAGCTTTTTTTTAATCCTACACACCATGAGTAACATTTTCATGCTACTATGCAGGACTTTGTGAATGTTTTAATTATACATTCTTTGAGGTATTTAGCACTTCCTCCAACTGGCCCATGAGGAAGCACTAAATCAGGGTTGGCAATTGTTGAAGGAAAAGTCTTCATCAGGGTTCAGTCCAAGCCGGGAATAAACAACATGGCGACTGCTTTAGAAAGAAGGTTGCAGTTTATTGAAGAGAGCCAGACAGGAAGATGGCTCTGGAAGAAAAGAGAGCCCACATGTAGTAGGGAGTGGGTTTTATACCCTCTTGGGCTTTTGTTTGGAGTTGTTTCCTGTTCCTGTTTGAGGCTTTGTATTTCCTGTGTCATGTACTTTGACCTGAATCTGAGTGTGCCCCTTTGGCATCTGTGGGTTAATCCTATTATGTCTTGTCCTAGAGTTTGGGTGGGGTATGTAGATTTTAGGTGTCTAAGCTTCTAGCTGGAGGGCTACAACTTTCCTGAATGGATTATTTACATCTGCATTTCTACAGAGCTGGTTTCTGCTTGGGGGAGGGAGACTTGGGGCTATTAAGAAAAACTCAGCATGCTTTTCTGCCTCTTTAAGATCCTTTGAGGAAATATAATATTCTGCCTTTTTAATATTTCCTTCTCTGGGGGGGGGTTGACTTCCCACACAACCTTGCCAATTTTAAGACTTGCAAGCTTCAATTCCCAGAATCCCTCTGCCAGCATGTCTGGCTGGGGAATTCTGGGAGTTGAAGTCCACGGGTCTTAAAGTTGACAAGGTTGGATTCCACTGCACTAAATAGTCTCTGATGTCTTAGCTGTGGCTTTATTTTTTCCGTTTCCTCATTGGTGCAAAGGGGGAAATCACCCTCCCCACCTCAAAACCCCACAATGAGCTGCTATTGGAAAGAGATAGCAAAACTTTCCCTTAAGCAGTAAGAAAAAGAATGTGAAAATGTCACCTTCACTTTTGAAATCAAGGGGAAATCCATGAAACAGGCTGAGCTCTAGAGGAAATACTGTGAAACTGTATCCATGATCTTTTCTTTAGAACAGGAAACTTCACAACATTGTAAGCAAGCAAAGAAGACAGTGCTGTTGCGTTGATGAAGCTTTTAAATGAGGCAGGATTCATTTGCTCTCCATGTTTTTGCTGCTACATTTTTCATCCTTCAGGTTTGCAGGATATGAGATTTTGAATTAGAAGGAAACCTGCAATAAGTGTATATACAGGTAGTCCTTGACTTTGCGACCACAATTGAGCCCAAAATTTCAATTGCTAAGTGAGACAGTTGTAAAGTGAGTTTTGCCTCATTTTATGACCTTTCTTGCCACAGTTGTTAATTGAATCACTGCAGTTGTTAAGTTAGTAACACTGTTGTTAAATGAATCTGGCTTTCCCATTGACTTCGCTTGTCAGAAGGTCGCAAAATGGGATCACATGACCCTGGGACACTGAAACCGTCATAAATACATGCCAGTTGCAAATGCCTAAATTTGATCATGTGACCAAGAGGATGCTGCAATGGATGTAAGTGTGTCACTTTTTCTCAGTGCCATTGTAACTTTGAGTGGCCACCAAATAATGGTTGTAAATTGAATACCATCAGTATATGTTTAGAATACTGTATATGTATATGCATGATGTGTGTGCAGACCTTAATCCAGGGAAATAAAAATGCATAAATATTTTTCTATAAACCATTTTCCTCTATAAGCAAATGGTGATCACCATGACATTTTTTCCCACTACTGCACATTAGAAGAATTCTGAACAGAGTAGTACAAAATATGTTTTTTTTTAAAAAAATAAGTTTCCAGTGTTATTGGTTCCAAATTAAAAAAAACCATAAAGATATTTATATCCAAAACTTTGTACTAAAATAAATAAAGGGTTGAGCTACATTTTAGCTTTGCTGGTATGAATTCTAATATATTTCAATTTTAGATGTTGATATTTCCATTTCAAAGTAAAAAGCACTCTTATATGGAAAAAGCTCATTTCCCTGTGAAATAAAAGATTCTGTGAGTTTCTTAACTTACCTTTTTTGATGTTTTGATCACGCCTGAAATCAATCTTTTCTCTCTTTTTTGGGGTCAATGTTGCTTTGGGAAAAAGGTTGGGAGAAGTTACAATTGAACACAGGGATTTAAAAGACTCTGCCCTATAGCAATGGAGCCTATTTTCGTTTATCCTTGTCTTGTTCAGTCATACACATACTGAATATATATATTGGCTTTAATGAAACTGGTAACTTTTAATAATCAAAATGCAGTTTTTATTAATTTCTGGGAAGAAGTGCCACAGATCTGATGGTTCATGGATTCTGAATGATGTGGATACAGTTTTGCAATATGTCTTCTGGAGTTAAGCTATTTAAGCTATTAAAATTAGTTTTTAATTAAATTAATTTTAATAGTCTTATGAAAAAGTAAATTCTAATATTTTGATTTTGTTGTTACAATATTCTATTAGTTTTGCTGGTATTTTCACACAACCTCTAAAGAACATAGAATTTTACCCTTTTAATTCTTTCCTGTGAAACAGAATGTTGGAAATAAATGTTATGAAAGGACTCGGTGCTTTGTCCATCAGCAGGACAGCTCTCTAAAAACAGAATTTAACGGGACTCAATGTGGAGTAGCAAGAAGTTGGCCAAAGAAAACACCAATTCCAACTAGGAACTACAAAATGAGGGAAAAAACCTTCAGTGCAATCTTAAAGGAGAAGTAGTTGGATATCAGCTCAGAACACGGGTGTCAAACTCACCACGTCATGTGACGTGTCGCGATGTATCGCGACTCTTTTTGCATTGCCGGCAATGGGGTAGTGCGGCTTCAGTATGATGAAACCGGCCCGTGGGCTGGCAGTTTGACACCCCTGGCTCAGAATATTGACAGTGCTCCTTTCTAAGCCCTTCTCCAACTTCCTTTCCAGTCTCTTGATCCAGAGTAGAGCTAATATTAAGGGATTGGAAAATAGGATTAAGATTATACCCTCACAAAGCTAGGAGCCTTCCCCTGCCAAAATCTCACCTCTATGCACTTGACATTGATGTACTAGCTTTGCATCATTTTCTCCCTATGACTTTTGACCCTTACCAGAAATGTTAAATGCAATCTGTAGCTATCAAAAGTCCATCTAGCTGTAGGTGAACTGTATGTTTGAACGAATTCAGTTTTCACTGAATAAATTATCTCTTTTAAAACTATTTCACAGCCTAAGGAGATACTCTTAAAATTAGACTCTGAAGACACAGTTCATTCTAATACCCTCTGTACTGCCTTCTGCTAGTTCAGATGCTCAAATAGCTTTTTATGTGTGTTTTTTGAATTCACTGTATAAATTTCATATGTCTCCAAGATTTCTCATTGTCTCTTAAAGTCTCCCAATGCTGAAAGTGTAGAGTAACTAATTTTTAAAATACTTTTATTTTTAATATATCCAATAGAAAGTTCTAGTCAGATTTTTCCCAGTTTGTGTTGAGTTGCTTTGCTATACAATGTGCATGTATATTAATGAAATACTTCATATTACGGTATTGGTATCTTGGAAATTTAATCACTGTGACAGCTTTATATTATATAAGTTATAATCTTTTCACTGTATAGAGAAAAATCCTGATAGATCATTCTGAGTACTAAAGCTTACTGGATTATGGTAATTGTTAAAGACAATTAAAACTTACAATAAGGATCTTTACTTTGTGTTTTCGGGGTGCTTAGAATATAAGCAACTATACTAAGAACAGAGAAAGAAAAACAAACATCAATTACTAATTCTATATCAATTACTAATGCTAGTAATCTCAGAAATGGATTAGAATATAATGATTATTCAGTACATGCTTCACTAGCATATAATCAATATTCAGTATTGCCCCAGACTTTACATTGGGTACGTATAATGCAAGCTATACTGGCAGTCCTCAACTTACAACCACAATTGAGCCCAAAATGAAATATTTGTTAAGTGAAATTTTGCTCCATTTTGCGACCTTTCTTGCCACAGATTGTTAAGTGAATCACTGCAGTTGTTAAGTTAGTAACACAATTGTTAAGTGAATCTGGCTTCCCTGTTGACTTTGTTGGTCAGAAGGTTGCAAAAGGGGATCACATGACCCCGAGACACCGCAACTGTCATAAATATGAGTCAGTTGCCGAGCCTCTGAATTTTGATCACGTGACCATGAGGATGCTGCAATGGTCATAAGTGTAAAAAATGGTCATAAGTCACTTTTCTCAGTGCTGTTGTAACTGTAAACAAACTGTTGCAAGTCAAGGACTACCTGTACAGTAATTCAGTGACCACCATCGAATTATTTATATGTGGATAACATAAATCATACAGAAATATTTGTAGGTTTGAAACATTTTACATACAGTATATCTTAGAAATATATGTAATTTCTTTTATTAAATGAAATTGCTGTATTTCTTCTATGCTGTTCAGAATTCTGATCCCAGCATTTTAGTTCCCTGACTTCACCTAAACAACTTCTTTTTCTTCTTTTGCTCCCTCTTCTGCTCTTCCTTCAAAGCTCCCTGATAATTCAGTGTAAGTCATCCCATTGTGGGATCCGGTGTTCCTTAGTTATCTTTGTACTTGATGCCAAACAGTCAGATAAATTGGAATGATTCTGAAGTGAATTACAAGTTTTATTTCCAGGTAAGATTGAAACTGAAATTTGTGGCTCAGTAGAAAAAAAAGTTAAAAAGTGAAAAGTGTATTAAAAGAGAGTTAAAGGAAAGCTTGCCAAAAGCATTTGTCGACTCAGATAAAGCGCACTTGGCTGTCAGTTGCAAATTCTCAATATAACCAATTAAACACATATTGAAGTATGCATTAAACAGATGCTCTTTATCACTTACTCCCCTTAAATTCCAAGCTGCAATCTTCCATATGCCATGGTGGTCTCATAGATATTGACCTTTGTGGCCAATCATGGTTTTATCAGGAAAAATACAAAATGTAAGTTGAATGCAATGGGAACAAATACTTCAGAACTCTTTTGTCATAAAGAAACAAAAATAGGATCAAACGTGGGTACTGACTGTATAGAAAATACAAAAGGAGTCGAATAGAATAGAATAGAATAGAATAGAATAGAATAGAATAGAATAGAATAGAATAGAATAGAATAGAATAGAATAGAATAGAATAGAATAGAAGCTGGAAGGGATCTTGGAGGTCTTCTAGTTCAGCCCCTTGCTCAAGCAGAAGAACCTACACCATCTTAAACAGGTGAATGTCCAGTCTCTTCTTAAAAATCTCCAGTGATGGAACGCCCACAATGGTGGTAAGCTGTTCCACTGGTTGATTGTCCTCACTGTCATGAAGTTTCTCCTTAATTCCAGGTTGCTTCTCTCTCTGATCAGTTTCCAACCATTGTTTCTCGTCCTTCCTTCTGGTGCTTTGATGAACAACCTGGCCCCTTCTGTCTTGTAGCAGCCCCTCAGATACTGGAACACTGCTATCATGTCTCCTCTATTTCTTATTTTTTTTAGACTAGCCAAACCCAAGTCCTGTAGCCGTTCTTCATATGTTTTAGTCTCCAGGCCTTTGGTCATCTTAGTTGCTCTTCTCTGAATTTTTTCCAAACTCTCAACATCTTTTTTGTGATAAGGTGACCAAAATTGGCTGCAGTATTCCAGGTGTGGTCTTGCTAGGGTTTTATAAAACAGTACTATTACTTTGCGTGATCTTGATTCTATGCCTCTGTTTATACAACCCAGGATTCTATTAGCTTTTTTGGTTGCTGCTGCACACTGCTGGCTCATAGTCAACTGATCGTCCACTAGGACTCCAAGGTCCCTCTCATAGTTACTGTTTTTAAGCCAGCTCTCGCCCAATCTATATTTGTACCTTTGGTTTTTCCTGCCTAAATGTTGGATAGGGTCCATTGTTCAAGTTTGTCAAGATCTTTTTGGATCCTGAGTTTGTCTTCTGGGGTGTTGGCTACACTGAGGTGAGTTGATCAAATAGAGAATGAATGAGCATCTGAGCACAAAACAAGTATGCAAAGGAAGAATGAATGGGTCAGAAGGAAGAGGATGCTTGAGAAAGTCATGATTTAATAGAGTTACTCAGAAAGAGATTGGAGGAGTATTGAACAAAAGCCAATATATGGGCAGGGCACAGCAAAGATATAAAGGTATAGAAAAGTATAACAAGTACTGTTGCTTTAAGTCCCATTTAGCTACATTTCTTTTTCTTACATCGTGCATTTACTATTTCTTACTCCATTTTTGCACCTTGCATAGTCAAGCTTACCTTGAAAGGGAATAGCATAATAGGTATGTAGCAGTGGAAACATACCTGAAACCAGGTGGTGGTGGGATCCAAATATGTGAACAACCGGTTCTCTGTGTGGATGCCACTTCCGGAAGTCCATTCTGGGCCTGGGCAACAAAAAATTAGCTACCAGTTCTTCTGAAGTGGTGCAAACCGGCTGAATCCCACCACTGCCTGAAACCGATGATTATGGCCTGTGGAATTTTTGTGGAAATTAAAGATCAGAGGAAACAAATATTAAGGGTAGGTTAATACACAAAAAGTTACCTGCCAGCCATTTGACAAACATTCTGATTTAAAGTAGTGAGAGAAGAAGGTAGAGAATAATTAATTCATCAAACTGAAAATGCACAAACCAATGGAGCACTCAGATTTCAATACATGGCAGATGGATGAAAGAAATCTCCATTACTTTTGAGATACACAGATACAGACCTCCACTGATCATTTGGTCATGCTTCAGAGATGGCAGGAATGGTGAGAACAGAGTGCCAGGATTTGTTCTTAAAAAAATGTTTATTTAATCTACACATCCAAGTCCCTGTCCCTCATCATCCCATTCTACTGTGTGTACATCTGGAGCAATGGAGACATACAGCCCATTAAACTGCCTCAGCTAAACACAATCTGACAATCGACAAAAACACAGTGTATTTGAAATTGGGTACCATTTCCCTCCAATATTGTTAAAGTGTTGAATTAGTCATCCAGGTATTACAACATGTGAGCCAAAGTAGACTAGGTAATTATATGAGTACCTGGACAGAATGCAATTCATTTTAAAAATATAACTGGACCTTAAAAATCTCAGTGAAGCTGAAAATAACACTTTAAACATGAACACAGTGAAAAATTATTGGGAAAAAGTGTGCAGCATGATCTGCACTGCTTCTGTGAGCACAATTTTTTTTGCACATTCTGTTAATCACATGTATCAAAGTTTTTAGAAATAGCTATTAATCAGCAATGGTATTATAACAGTGAAATGCATGAATAATCAAAAGGTGATAAAGTTCATGTAACAGCCTGGCTTGCTACATTTAAAAATGCATATTCGTGTGTGTGTGTGTGTGTGTGTACACAGTGTATACAGTATATGTTTTTGCTTAGGATGCCATCTGAAGTGCTTACAAATACAGCAGAATAATTAGCTGAATGTTATGTTTTGCCGATCTCATGTCTTTTAAATGTCTCAAAGATGATGTTTAAAATTCAAAGATGTATTATGTACAAATTCAACATGTATTATGATAGAGAATTTCAAAGCGTATTTTTGTGTGGTAGGTTTTTTTTTATAAGCACAAGGAAGACCCAAAATACATAGATCTTGGGAAGTAAGAAGACTTCAGATTCAGATATTTAATCCTCATATTTGAAAACATTTATAGTGTTAAAATATTTGCTATCCTTTACATTTAATAGATCTTACAAAACTTAATCAAGTTTTATCTGAGACTTCTTTGGGCTGAAGCTCTATTCAACTCAGCAATACTTATTTCTAAATAGAAATATGTAGGACTGTAATATAAGCAGAGGAAGTGTTGCTTAACTAACACCAATTCATTAAACTCTATTTTTATTTTGGAAATTTATTTTGGTCTGTTTTATGCAAGATCCTTAATATATTTATGAGACAGAATTAGCAAGTAAAAAATTGGCAATGATTCAGCAGCAAATAAAAGGAAGCAAAGATAAGCATTTCTAAATCCAACTGATTTTCAGCATGATAAAATTCTCTGAAGGAAAGAAATTGTATTCTCTGGTTGGACTAGGTCCTTTATGTTTAGCATTATTATTTCATGTTTTGAATGAAGCACTTTTAAAATTCAGTATATTAAATATATGTTAAAATTCTGTTTCTTAAGAAATACTGTATGGAGTACGAGCACGTTGGGTTACAAAGTTAGAATGCTGGGCTGCCAATTGGCAGCCTTGTGTTTGAGACCCATTGCTGTTGCAAGGTGGGGTGAGCTCCCGTCATATGCTCCAGCTCCCACTAACTCAGTGATTCGAAAGCAGGCTACTGCAAGTAGATAAATGGGTACCATTTCAATAGACAACTTCAAAAAGAGTCTCCAGGTGGGTGTCCCCCCAGCAAATCCTTTCACCATAGAAGCACTTCTGACACGGAAGTATTAGTTTAGTGCTTCACGGAAGTAGTAAATTCTATACTACTCAGACTGCTTCATGTTTCTATAGTATTTAATTATTTGATGGGAGTGCATAGATTTGGTTGAAAAGCATTCTGTATGAGACAATGTCAGGAAACTAACTATTCAGGGCAATCTCATTAAGCGTATGCTTACAAAAATTCACTGGTGAGAATGAAATGAGAAAAACAACAAGATAGCTAATATATAATATAAACTGTTACTGCAGATTTTCACTCAGTCTTAAATCTCTTAGCAGAGTGTTTAGCCTATTAGGCCATCACAGAATTGTGAAACTAAAATGTATGCTTTGTTATATTAACCAGTCTGCTTGAGATAAGGCAGCTTTGGGGACCTTTCAGGTATCTTTTATTGCAGTACCATAAAATCCCTCATTTTTCAAAACTCTGAGACTGATTGGAATATAGGGTGTCTGCAGAAAAGCACTGTAGTGAGGAAGAAAGGAAATGATGATAAATATGATGACAATGATAATAGTTTGAATAACAGTTGTGATTGTGGACTGGACTGAAAGAATTTGCATTTTTTTAACAGCACCTTCTTTCTACACCCATTATGATCCCACGCCATGTGGTAAGACTGTTAAGGGGAGTTTTAAAAAATGCGTTATGCATGTGTGGCATTCATGAGAAATTATCCTTTATACTATTTGTTGCTTGGAATTTTGGCTTTAGAAGTCCTGTTCATGGTTGACATCCAAGTTTCCCAATTTTGGTTGTACTTATGGGAATTAGATAATGAAGTGGTTCTCTATAGCAGATAAGTAGATTTTTTGCCTTCCAGTTGTATCTGTTATATCATAGTTTGGTGCTTCACTTAATCTATACATTCTGATATTCTGATTCTGGGGTACAATCCCAAAATAGCCTCAAATCAGTATGTTCATACTAAATTATGAAATCATTGATGCAAGTTTCTTTTGAAAGTCTAATCCTGATGACATTTAGAAGGTGGTCACTAGGGGCTTCTTAGTTACAGTACTTTACTATATGACTTATTTAAAAGACTTATTTAAGACATACTAAAAGGCTTACCACAAGCTTCCATATGATGTTCTTCAGTTGTTGAGTACTAAGAAAGACAATGAGATACCACAAGTCAGACCCTCAAGGTCAGACAGCCTTACGGGGAAATCTGGAAACATTACAATACACTGAAATCACTACCTCAAAAGCCCAGTTCCATGGAACAAGAAGGATGCTAGCAGGGCCAACCCCCATCCCAGTTTCTAATAGGTTATCTATGTATGCTTCAAATACATACCATAATACTTATGAACTACATGCCCATTTGTCATAACCATATTGGTTCCAGTGATCTGAATAAAAATGATGTAAGATAACACTGCTTATGCTGATGATGGTATCAGTTGGTAAATGAGAAGATTTTATGTGAAACATATTGTCATTGCGTTCATTTAATTTATATCTCCAAACAATCTGTTTTCAGGAGGAGATAGTTTTTCTCTGCCCTTGATTTGTCCTATTCACTGAATTTTTAAAGTAAAGGATAAGAAAGATGTGTCATTTGAAAAAAGAATACATAATAGAGTAAGAGGTTGCTTTTTTGAGTTCTTATAGAAAATGAGTTCTTATCTCATTTTTGAGTGCCAATTGATGTCTGCTTTTATTTAAAATGTCTGCAAGGTAACTCCTGAATGTACTGTCCAGGATAATAACATTAACTGGCATGGCTGCAAAATCAATAATAGAAACAAAAATATAAGTCTTCTGATTAAGAGTGACACAAAACAAATTTGCTAACTAAAACAGATGCAGTCAACAGTTTAAACATATATCATAAATGTTTAAACTCCATTTGGGTTTCTTTTTTGCTTTATCTTTTAATGCATCATTCCTGAGTAACTTAGGTGTGGAAAAAAATGTAGTCTGCAAAGTGCTTTTCCTTCTCTACCGAGTTAAATAAATAAGAATAAATTTCACTGAAGAAAAATAATTGAAAATGTTAAGTTAATGCCTAGAGTCTAAAATATGGAAGAATTTAGAAAAACCAGGATAACACATTGATCAAGAATATTTTTTTCCAGCAAATATGTTTTTAAATCTCTAAAAAAAAAAAGAAAATAATTACTCTTGAAGATCCGCAAAAGTTGATTGCTAGAAAAGAAGAAATGTAAAACAAAGATGGTTGTGATTCAGAGATGATTCTCTGCAAGGAAGAATCTTTAAAAATGACTTATATATTATATATCGTTCTGTAATCTGGTTTTCTAGATATGTAAAGGACTATAGCTCTCAAAATTCCTTGTCATATTGGCTGAGATTTTTGAAGATTGTATTTTCATTTCTAGATGGCATCAAGTTGGAAAGAAATGCAGGACAGTGATTTAATTAAGCACAGTAAACACAACTGCATGACATGCCCATCATACAGAACTACTGAGGATCAGGGAAGCATAAGTGTGCAGTTTTGTAACCGATACATCATTTCTGAATATACTTACAGTTTAAATTTCATTCCTCTTGAGAATTGTTGGGAAAGTAAACACAACAATTTATAAGTATACTTCCTATTGGATAATTAAAATGGAGGTCTTTCCAACACAATGTATCCAAATAGCTATTGAGGTGAAGAAATGAATTCATTGAGATAAGACTATAAAAAGGGCTACAAGTCATGCTGGCTATCTATCACTTCCATCAGAAGCAATACTACTGTAAGGAAAGTGCATTGGAAAGGGTGCTGTGGTGGTTAATCTCAATAGAAGCAGAGTACTGTTTTAAATAGACATGTAGTCTTATGTACTATTATTCTTTTTAAGACATGCCTTTTTGACTCTTGATGAGCTCTCAAATTTGAGCTCTGTATCTCTTATTCCACTCATTCTGTTTTGTTTTCATGGGAAGGAACTAGAAAGCCCATAGAAACAAAGAAAGCTTTGGTGACATATTTCTGTGGAGATTCTCAGTCATGCAGGTCATAGTTGTCTCAAAGGTATTTTTTCAAAAGGCAACTGGACTGTTTTTTTCCTTGAGGAAGAAGAAGATGTTTTGCTTCTCATCCAAGAGACTTCATCAATTGTGACTGGATGGTGGGGGGGAATTGATGGTTAGATTCTGACAGAATGGCAGGAGTGGGGGAATGGAAGGATTGTATTTCTTTGTAGTCATCTGGTTGTTAGCATTCTCTCTGAGAGATGTTGAGGCCATTTGGGGGTTCATCTGTGCTCCAAGCGGCCAAGGAGCCTCAATGGCTCTAAGAGAGACTGCTAATGATCAGATGACTGCAAAAAAAAAAATACAATTCTTCCATCCCACCCCCCATCCTTTTAGAACCTATCCTTCCATCCCCCCACCATCCAGTCAAAACTGATGAAGTTTCTTGGATGAGAAACAAAACATCTTTTTCTTCCTCAAGGAAAAAAAAACAGTCCAGTTGCCTTTTGAAAAAACACCTTTGAGACTTTAATAACATATCAATTCCTCATTCTCATTTTAAAATGAATGTTACTTAGATTCTTCATAAGTAATGGCTAGTCCAGCTTTCAGTTTTTCAAGATTTTGCTTTTGCTAAGGAAATAATGATATCACTTACAACAGGGGTCCCCAACCCCCAGTCCATGAACTGGTACCGGGCTGCGGCATGCCAGCAACCGGTCCACACAAACAAGCAAACCTCCATCCCTGGGATGCAGGCAGCACACAAAACCACACACTCTGCAGTCCGTGGAAAAACCTTTCTCCATGGAACCAGTCCCTGGTGCCCAAAAGGTTGGGGACCTCTGACTTACAGGACTGGGATAGAAAGTGCAATTCTTACAGAGTTTTGATAATAAATATTATTCAGGACAATAAAGAAGTCCAGATTAAACCTACTTTAGTGGTAAGGACTAAATGTAATATTTTTGGGGAAGGGCTTTTGCAGGCAGCAGAATGATACAGAATTGATAGGGGCACATATTATTCATGTGACAGATCTGGGCTTTCCAACTTGGGCTCTCTTTCCAAAAACCTTAAACTTATTTTAGGGTTCACACCATGCTCATAATATACTCTGCACTTCATATTGATAAAAAGCCATGTCATTGATTTTTGCCAATTTTACCACAATAAAGAACTTAAATTGCCAAATTGATAAACACTTGAGCCGTAGTGTTGACAAAGTACTATATCTTGACAATATCTGACAAAATCTTGGTGGAAGCGAGTGAAAAAAAAAGCAATTTTATTCAAGCATTAAATTTAATTCAAGCATTAAAGATAATAGTGTAACTCCCCAATTCATTGATCTTCTACATCTCTGTCAATATTTGTACTGTCTGATATCCATTTTCAACTGAAAATATCATTGCTTAATTCACACTGCAGATTTTAATCCCTTTGATCTGAGAATACTGAGGTTTACCAGTGGCTACCTTGCTCGCTTGCTTTTGAGTTCATGTTGACTTCTGGTGACTGCCTAGAGTCCTAATCCTATAGTAGAGCTGACAGAGAAGACTGGCCCAAAGTCACTCAGCTGGCCTTGTGCCTAAAGCAGAACTAGAACGTACCATCTTTTTGTTTCTAGCCTGGTGCCTTAACCATTACACCAAACTGCTGATGGTATCAATGGCATTACCACTGCACATCAAAATCTTTTGGGGGATTGTTCTGTGAGACTTAATTGAAAGTTTTGTCTCTGTCCTAGTGTATTGATATTTTATCTTTGTTGTTGATATAGGGTATTGTTGTTTTTGAGAGGATGTGACAATTATGATCTCAAAAAAAAAGAAAGAAAGAAAAGAAAAGAAAGCAATAATGTACAGGTAATTCTTAACTTACAAACATTTGTTTAGTGACTGTTCAAAATTACAATGGCACTGAAAAAAAGTGACCTATGACCAGTTTTAATACTTACAGCCATTGCAGCATTCCCATGGCCATGTGATCAAAATTCTGGAAGCTGGAAACTGTCATGTATTTATGATGGTTGCACTGTTCTGAGGTCATGTGATTACCATTTGCAACCTTCCCAGCCAGCTTCCGATAAGCAAAGTCAATGGGGGAAAGTAGATTTGCTTAACAACCATGTGATTCACTTAGCAACTGCAGTGATTTGATTAACAACAAAAAGGTCATAAAATAGGGCACAATTCACTTAACTGCCTTGCTTAGCAACAGACATTTTGGATTCAATTGTGGTCATAAGTCAAGAACTACCTGTAATAAAATTGCATTGAGAAGTTAGAAGAATTTACCTTTAATTGCTATGAAATATATTTTTAGAACACTCTGCATGGCCTTAAGTTCAACATTAGGATAATGCCTTTATGTAACTAAGCCGTTAATTTTTTTAAAAAATATGATTTTAAAACATAGTTAAATAGCTGAATTTTTAAAAATCAGATTTTAAAGATAATTTTTTCACACCAGTCTTCTTTTCCAAATCTGACTATGAACTGAATTTCTGTTCATGAAAGACAGTGTGAAATCTGCTTAGTAGGAAGTATAGCTGCGATTTATTGTACTATTAAAATTCTATTGGGTCTTTATTTATGAAATGTGTTTCTTATATTTGAGGACTAAAGAGCTTTGATAATGAGAATTGTAAGATTCATATTTCCTTTTCTACAGCTTAATTTAGGTTCTAAATCAAATATGTAAACTAATATTATATCCGCCTGCAGCTTTTTGTATGAGAGATACATTTTTGTCTTATCTCCATCAACTATTGCTTGTTTTATAAAACTGAGATGCTAAATAGTAGCTGACTGTTAAGATTTTGTATTCTGCAGTTTTATTAGAGCAAGTGTCTCTGACAAAAGATATAAATGAAATGACATTTTCTAAATCAAGGTATATATTTTCATATTATTGCTATTTTTACTATCACGAGCTGTCTTTGGATACACAACACACTATATGCCTGCTCATACTGTATAAATAATCTTGTTTGTTTGAACTACCACGCTAAATGTCTAAAACCTATTGGCGTGATTTGAATTTGGATATTGAAGATATCTATAATATCACACTGACAATTGCTCTAACTATTGTCTAATAAAAATATACCATTTTTTGTTTGAAAAAACTAAGAACAGTCTCCAGAGGACATTCTGTTCCAATTTAGTTTTTGTTTATTTAGATTTAGCCAAATGGCTTTAGAGAGAAATTACTGATGTGGCAATGAATTCAATTGAATTAGAAAACTTAATGAAGATCCCCCCCCCCCCTGCAGTATTGGTCTTTCCTGTCTTTTATGATTGATGAAAAAGAAAGTCTGGTAGTTATTGCAGTAATGCCAGCTCTAGTAACTTTGCAGTACAGCTGCAAAGCCTGTGCTTGTAAATGTGTATAAGAAAAATATATGTTCAGAATATATACACTGACTGAGCCTGAATGTAAGGCTCAGCTAAACCATAGTTTAATTAAGATTATAAGAATCAGTCATGTTAAGATATTTTCTCATTCATTTTCTTCCCTTGAGGTAATTGTGAAGAGGAAATTGAATAGAAATCGAATACTTCAGTTTTGTATTACCTACAATCCAGGTTATATATTGTATAAATTATCACTGTAGTTGATCTTACCCCTGGTTATTTGAAATGAACCAGTTTGTAAAGCTGCTTGAAAATGACTTACTTTTAGTAATTATGGTTGGCCATCGTTTGCTGCATTTCACTGAAGTGTTGATTATTTATTTTATTTTAATTTACAAGTTTAGCAAACTATGCTAGAAATGTGATTCTGCGCAATTCACATCAAGGATTCAGGAGGCATTGTTAAACCAAACCATATTAAAGCATATTTCTAACCATTAAACTCAGATGGCAATAGAAGATACTATAAATCAAAAGCCTGCTGAAATAAAATGGTTTTCAGGACTTTCCAGAATGCAAGAAGGGCTGGAGTCAAGTGTACTTTTAGAAAAAAGGAAGGCCTGATGTTCTATAATTTGGGGATGGGTGGTGGTGGGAGGTCCTCTTCCTCATGGCTAAAATTCCATTGCTGAAATTCATTGGCAGAGTAGCTGAATTATGGCATAATAATTTTGGCTGTTTAAAGGATTTGAGAGGGTAATTCCCACTCCCACACTTACTTGGGAAAACAAGATACTGAAATCAGAAATCCCTGGCCACTTCTGATGGAACTAAGATTAGAAAAATCTTATTAAATCTCGTGTCCAACAAATTGTAAAATAAATTAGATATACAAGCACACATATACACATACAAATTTACTGTATGGACTAATATCAAATAATCCAGGAGGTATGGTTTCTGGATATTGAGACTTACAGGCTCAATTTTTAATTTTCACAACAAATGTAAAGAGACATCAATCTTCTGTGTCTCTCTCATTTTTTTTTTAAACTATCCCATCTTGTCGCAAGTGTCTGCGGAGATCATCCAGGGCATAGTTGTCTCAAAGGTGCTTTTTTCCAATTGGACTTTCTTGGGTTTTTTTCTTTGAAAACATTTTGCTTCTCATCCAAGAAGCTTCTTCAGTTCTTGCTAATGGTTTAATAATCATAATGACATTCTTCTAGAAATCATTTGTGATTATATTAATGACTTCCTCATGCTATATATTAGATATATCAATAGCTTTCTGACTCCTTTGCTACCCCATTGTCCATTCCTGTGCTAGAGACAATTGTGTAGCATTTCACTGTTTTAACAGTTTTAAACTTTCTATTCCATTAGTACAATTTGGATTATATTTCTCTGAGTCCTAAAAATATGATGGTCCAGTTTACCTTGATAATTAATACATGTGTGTCTTTTTCGAGCTTCATAAGATCTGATCTTGTACAAAATGATTCAGTTCAAAATCAAAACTATTTCAAATGCATGTATAATTGCATAAAATTATGTTATAATCAGATGACTTTTCATCACCCAGTTTTTGCATACTGCATTTCCAGATATGTAATAAGAAAGCTGTTTCAGAAGCATAGTCTTAGGTATTTAGCTGACATGCTAGAAAACTTCGGGCAGAACAAGTTTCTTCTAAAAGTTTTCCAGCATGAAAAGTCAGTAAAAGTGTTGCAGTTTACTGAATTGTATTTAATTGTACAATTAAAAATGGAACTATAGAATTTCTGTTGTGAAATGGAATATGTTCCACAATTGTTTCTTGCCAGTTAACAGACTGGAGATCATTGCTGCTAGGTTCCTACTTTTTTTATGATTGAATAAAACTTGCCTCATCATAATACTAAGAATGAACATTAAGAGCCGTGCTGGTGCAGTGTTAGAATGCAGTATTGCAGGCTAATTCTGCTGATTTCAGAATGAGTTTCACTGGCTCCAGGTTGACTCAGCCTTCCATCCTTCTGAGGTTGGTAAAATGAGGATCCAGATTGTTAGGGGCAATATGCTGACTCAATATGCTTAGAGAGGACTGTAAAGCACTATGAAGCAATATATAAGTCTAAGTGGTAGTGCTATAGTTCTATTAATATGTCTGATGTGATTCCAGTATACTGACATTTGAATTTTCACATTTTGTCAAAGATGTTAATTATCTCTACTTAGAACTCATACAGATATTTTTTTACTAATAATATTAGTTGCAACACTAGTAGCAATTTTTATTTTCAAAAATGTTTACAAAAATTAGTTATTTCAATTGTAAAAGAAATAATTTCTTAGCAAATAAGGATTCGTAGCTTTTCAGATCTATAAATTAGTAGAGGATTACTTCTAGTTATAGCTTCATAGATTTTTGCTCATTAATCTTACACTTATATTTTCACCTGCAGTTCAATAATATTTAAATTCTATCTTTGAAAATAACCTACGTAAAATTTCCCTGAACTGCATGTTACACAACATGACATAAACTGTCATCTGTATATTATCCATGTTACAAACCTCAAGTTGGTACAAACTATCTTAGGAGAAAGATAAAATATAATATTATCTCCCTCTGAGTATTTTGCTAAAGAAGGTATGAGGAATGTGAATGTGTTTCAACACACCTATATCATGTAGTACCTTTTCTCTCCTTTTATTTCATATCCAGTGCTAATAAGTACTATGTCCAATTGTAAGTACTATGATGAATAATTTGATCTTTTCCCCCAGTACTTTCATAAAAGAATATTTGCAGCACAAGCTGCCGTGTCCTTAATCATGGTATTATATTTGGCAAGTTTCATCATCATGTGGGGAAATAGCTGATGTAAGTCTGTATTTTTTTGGTCATATTTAT
This sequence comes from Azemiops feae, assembly GCA_023970755.1. Lineage (NCBI taxonomy): Eukaryota > Metazoa > Chordata > Lepidosauria > Squamata > Viperidae > Azemiops > Azemiops feae. The sequence continues at coordinate 4,117,549 of JALGBA010004281.1, read as the reverse complement.
GTAGTGTATATTGGAGGTGCTGACCCTTTGAGAGCTGTAAGCAATGAAGTTTCATTTAAATGTATGCCGATTAGTGTACATTTAAAGTATCAATAAAGTTATTCTATTCTATTCTAATTTATAAATAATATTGAACATTATAACGGGAAACAAGCCAAATATTGTTGTGTAAGTTGTACAAAGATCAAAGATGGGGGGGGGGGAGAAGGAACACATGCAGTAATAGTAAAAAATAAACTTAATGCAAAATATAAACCAAAATACAAACATTTAATCTGGACAATTCTTGATGCAAAGTAATAACTCAGTTATCTTTCTGATAACGTTGCACTAATCACTGATATTGTCTCTATGCCACACACTATAAAGTCAGAGGAGGAACAATGGTAATTCATCTTGTTGTAAATGCATGGCACAGAACTGATTTTAGCCAAGTTTTTTTGGTTCATAACACAGTCGCTTAGCCAAAGCATTTAATTAGCTGTCACCTGAGATGGCTTTATATTTAAGTGGGCACACAGGGCATTCCCATTCCTCCTCTGCATATTTGATAGATAAGTAAGCATGCTGCCTGTTCAAATTCTGGGCTTTTTGCTAATTTGCAAGTTGAGTAACTTTTATAAATTTATTTTCAAATCTAATTCAGTAACATGCACCCCAGTTGAACTGTATGCTTCAGTGAAATTCTAAGTGAACCTCTTCATAATACAAAATCAAACATGACAACTTTCTATAAATTTACATGCATTTATTTACGGACTCAAAATAAGTAAACGGGGAATATGGAAATAAAATATTTGTCCCAGAGAAGAATAGAATAGAATAGAATAGAATAGAATAGAATAGAATAGAATAGAATAGAATAGAATAGAATAGAATAGAATAGAATAGAATAGAATAGAATAGGAAGAGACCTTGGAGATCTTCTAGTCCAGCCCCCTGCTCAAGCAGGAGAAACTATACCATTTCAGACAAGTGACTGTCCAGTCTCTTCTCAAAAACCTCCAGTGATGGAGTGCCCACAATTTCTGAAGGCAAGCTGTTCCACTGGTCAATTGTCCCCACTGTTAGGAAATTTCTCTTTAATTCCAGGTTAACTCTCTCCCTGCTCAGCTTCCAGCCATTGTTTCCTATCCCGCCCTCTGGTGCCTTGGAGAATAGTTTGATGCCCTCTTCTTTGTGGCAGCCCCTCAGATACTGGAACACTGCTATCATGTCACTCCTGTTTCTTCCTTTCTTTAGACTAGCCAAACCCAAGTCCTGCAAACCCAAGTCCTGCAGAAATTGAAGCTGAGAAAAAGCTGGATATTTCAGCAAAACAGCATCCAAAGCCATAGCTCTCTATCAACTATTTAGTACTTATTGGGAGAAAAGATAAATGGTTTAAATGACTTTCATCATCCCTAGACTTGAATATTATGGAAAATGTAGGTGAGATTTTAAATATGCAGAATTTGTAAAGAGTCCTAAAATATTTCTAGGCAGAAGAAACGAAATGAATGCACTGAAAAGCAGAAAGGTATTCTAAAATCAAAGGAAGTATCCGAAGTTTTTGTTTTTGCCATGGAGATGTTACAAAATATTGAATGAAAGTATATTTGCTTTTATATCTACTATGTTCATTGCTTTCTTATTTTGAATATAAAAACAATTGCATAAAATAATGAACATGAATGCAGGTTTTTTTTAGAAAGTTGTAATGCTTAACTTTGTAGTATATAGAGTTTGTCTCAGCTTCTCTTTGGTTACATGCGTTGAAACCCACAGTTTGACAAAGAATGCCTAAACCTTTGTTTGCAACACTATAAAGCCTTATCTTATGTCTACCTTATACAAATGTGTAACTATTATATTCCTATTTTAAATAATATGTGCAAAACAACTAGTTAAAAGCAGTTAAAACCAAAACACACCATATTTTAAAAGATGGTATTTAGTAAGAATAGAAAGCTTCTTTATGGCATTATATAGTGGGGAAATAATATTTTGACATATTTTCAATTTTTCCATATAAAGGACCTAGCAAAGCTTTTGAAACTTTTATTTTATTATTTATTTATTTATTTATTTATTTATTTATTTATTTATTTATTTATTTATTATAACAAAAAAAATGAATTGAAAATTGGAGAGTTACATAAATGAGAGCAGGTGCAGTCGTGCAGAGGTAAGTATGCAGCATATGTAAGTGCAGTTGGAAAATCATTGTCTTGCAGAGAATATTTGAAATTGGTCCCTAATGGCTTTGGGTTTTGTCATATGGTCTTGATTATCAGACTAAAATTGCATTGCCAATGTCTTTAGTGTGAACAAATGGATGAATAATTATTACGTGCGCTGAATACCTTTCCACAAGGAGGAAGTAGGACATCCCCTGGTCACCCTGGCTACCATTTCACCCAGCTGTCAAGGAAAGTGTAATCAGCCAATTCATCATTTTCTTATTTCTGCTACATAGTACACAAATCTATAAATAATGTGTCCATGTGTGTCTGTAGATGCCTACATATACAGGGCCATCACTGCGAATGGTTAGCATTTAATCCAAACTACTGAGGACCTATTTTTAGAAGAGAAAATAAGTCTCAGTGAGAGTTAAGGTAATTCTTCATTCTTCTTTTCTCAACATAAAAAGAATGTGATCTTCAATTTTGTTGAACTCAGAAGCTTAAATTGAAATATTTCATTATATACGGGGTTATGATGTTTTGAACAGAAAGAACTTCTAGTGTAGAAGTAAGCATGCAGTGGAATTTGTAGTCATTTTAATGTCTAGAGTGGCAAGGTATCACCCAGAAATAAATTATTCTTTGTGTGCTTCTTATTAGTTAAAAGGGGTTTGCTTCCTGGCCCTTCTCCATTCCCTTTGCATAAATTTTGCTTTCTTCATGTAGAATAATTGAAGCTTCCAGTAACAACGCTAAAAAAATATATATCTTGGTACAAACACTAAGACTAATCCTTGGTGGCATTCTGTCCTCATCTTCCTTCCTCAAAGCAAAATGCCTTGAAGGTTCAGAGATGATAAAGTTCAGAACCATTCTAAGATACATGACCATGATCACACTGCTCATTTATCACCAGAATATTTATTGTAAACCGTGGCCTTGTGTGATTGCTGGTTATCCTCAATGCAATCCTGGCAATTCATTATGAGGGCCACTAACTCCTTAACATGGTACCTTGAACTTCAGAGCAAATACAAATCCACTACAACAAATTGTGCTTTCTGAATGCCTGAGCAGAGGATTATTTGATGAAAATATATCGGCTTTTCAGAGCAAGATTTTCTGGGTCTGAAGGTTTCCTGATTAATTGCTTGATGCCTTTTGTCACTAAAATCCTAATGAGATGCCTGGGGGAGGGGGGCAGAGAATAAAAACCCCAACACAGTTTTGATTAAATAATCAGCCAATCACATAGTAAATTCAGGTCTACTGATTATTTTTACCAGCAGTTGTATTTGTAGCTGTTCTTTTTATAACTCATGTATGTTTCTGTGTCTCTGTGTGTGCATGCATACAAGGAAGGAGAATACAAAAGGATATATTTGTTAATGTGCAATGAAATGAGAATAAAGCTTCTTGATTTTAAACTCACAACTTCATAGATCTTTGTGGATGGGTGTATCTGTTTCAGAAACTTGTAACTGATATGATTTGTTGCTAGAGAATATTACAGTGAAAGTAAATGGGTTATCATAGACGAAGCAGCATTGAAGCATCTGAGGCTTAGACTTCCTTTAAAGGAACAGGAGCTTTTCCAGAGTTGTTGATTAGATAAGGTGTTCTTAAACAGTTCTTTTTGGGCCAGGTGAATACTGTTAATTATTCATGTTTGGACAAAAACTACAGGAGAGATGAGATATAATAGTATACCTGCTTTGCTGCTGCTAGTTTTGTTAATTGGTTCCTAGGATAAATGTAATGGCTAAACACCTCAGCTATTATTTTTTCCAGTTTTCATTACATTGGAAGGGGAAGCCATATTATCGGCCTGGATGAATTCTCTCCTTTGTTGAAAAAACACTTCGGAGTAGCTGTGTTCCTCAATGGAGGGTTTCTGCTGACATTGCAGAACATGTTTTGAAATCAAACTCTCTCGGGGCATCAGAGCTAGGTTCTATGTTTTATTTTAAAGGGGAAAAAGATTAAATATGCTGTATCATGTGGCTCCTGGTTTAGATTTTATGTCTTTAAATAAGCAAAAGTTAAAACTGACTTAGCTAAGTGACAGAGATATCGTAACAGTTTCAAGTGACTGTTCAGAAATAGAAATATGTACAGTGCCTCCACTCTGGTCTAGCACATATGTTAGAAATTACATTTTGGCAGCATGTTTCTTGACAGTGCAAAAGATAATTTATTCAGCCCACCAAAACTGTCCTTTTATTTTGCATTGTAAATAGAATGCCTAGTAATATGATTATATTAATGTACTAGAGCTACCTAAATAATACTACCTAATCTATTGTTGAAAACCTAGGTTGTAGCACTATAAAGAACGTGAGTATTGATGTTTGCAAAGATTGTCTGTTTCCGGAAAACTGTGTCTGCTCTTAATAGAATATTAACTGCAATAAGGTGCACAGTAATTAAAATAATAAACACTGTTGTCATAATAGTAATAATAATGTAGTGGGCAACCTTATGACTAGCCTAAAGTCACCCAGCTGGTTTTGTGCCTAAAATGGGACTAGCACTCACAGTCGTCTGGGTTCTAGCCTGATGCCTTAACCAATTGCATATATCCTTATACTAAAAGTGATCATGTGCAATTCTTTGTTAAAAATTATTGCGCATATTTGCCTGGTGACTTCAGTAGAGTACAAGGAGTCATCTATAAAAGTTTAAGATCCTGTCATTTTGCAAAATCTATAGTTTTTTTTTTTTTTTAGTAACATCACACTAGACCAGAGCCCTTTTTTATTGTTGTTGTTGTTGTTGGCTGAAGCTCAGGAACTGAAACATTGATTTTTGCATGCTTTAAATATCAGTCTTTGTATAGTACATCTTTGAGCATTGGTGGCCTGCCAAAAATCAAATCTTGTACCGGTTTTGGGTCTGTTCGTGCTGGTCAGTTTGACCCTAGAATAGTAATGCCCTAATCAGAAAGACTCAGAAAGAATTTAAACTCATTTGCTAAGACTGAAATCTAGCAGCCAAATATGCATACCCTCTGCTTGCTTTATGAGTTCCTGAGTTTAAAATATTTTTTTAAAAATATGAGGGATGCACTTTTTTGCATCTTTTATTTAATATGCTGCTTGGTAAACAGTTCTCTAGATTATTATATTTGTAATTTAAATGAAGACAATATATCAACCCAAGTTTTTAAGAGAGAGAGAAAAAAGGAGTTTAAAGAATGATTGATGTCTCTTTCATGGCTATGCTCTGCTTAAAAGAAAAGATGGGGAAAATAGGTGTAGAACAGATTGGGGCAGAAGGTGAAATAGAAATTATCTTTCCCGAGCAGGTATATATGCTGTTTTTTTGAAACCCATAGGCAGACTTAATGGCTGAACCTCTGCTATCTTCTGGCACACTAATAAATTCTGCCTAATTCATTTTTTATTCTCTCTTGGGGCCTTCTTGTAGATTTGCCTCAACAAAGGAAGCATCATGTTACTTATTTTAAATAATTGATAGCTCTGAGTCAAGCCAGCTTGAAGGAAATTCTGAAAATAGGTACTTATTGAGTAAACACTCTGCCATCCCACCCCTGCCAGATAGCCTCCCCTATATTTATTCTGTACCATGGGCTACTGTCGGTTGCCGATGATCTCATCGATGTTTTGTAGACACCCAGCACTTAGCAGCTCCGATTTCATTTATGTAAGTTTTTTTTTATATTTAAGAAAAAGGGAAGCAGTTAATTACAATCTGTCTCATGCAGCTAAGAGCTCTTAATAAATCATCTTCAATACAATGCCATACTGCCAACCAGAGTTGGACATTTTGATTTCAGATTTGAAACTGGTACTCTGTCACTAAAAAAGGGGAGTCAAGCCAATGATATCTATTCATTCATTTTCCCCCCTCTACCAGGCTAATTTTTAAACAGACCACTCAAAGTAGATGTCTAACCAATCCTTCTCCCACCTTCCTTCTTTCCCATATGGATTAATATTTAGTCTTTGGTGTTTTCAGAATTCTTTTTTATCATCAGTACTCCTGTGAATAAAGCAAACATCTTTTCTATTTGGATATGGACTAGTAGTGCTACATACGAAGAATAGCATACTATAAAGAAGCTGTATTTAGTCTAGAAAATAAAGAAAAAAAGATTGACTATGATGATGAATGCTGCCACACTAGAAATTATAGAGAAAGAGATTTGGTTATGTGTTAAGAAAAATGTCCAAATGCAGTAATTTCTAATTTGTAGTCCATTAAAAATGGCTGGTTTTGTGAGATTTTGGTATTTTACCTGAAATCGTGTAAGATTTTACACGAGGACATATCACAAGATTTTGTAAGATTTTACATTTTTATCCTTTTCTTTAAATGTATGATCTCTTTGATGTCATCTGAAAGAATCATGCATGTTATGCTTCCTACAGCTCCTGCATAGCCTACTTACACTGTGGTGACCCATGAAATATATTGATGTTGATGTAGTCACCCAATAAGGAAAAAGTTTAGGAACCAGTATATTAATGGTAAGATTGTTAAATAATAGATCTTTGATCTATTTAATTTGATAAACCACAATAGAATAAGGACCCCATCAATAAATGTAGAACAAGCTACTATAAACAGCACAACACCACATTCACCTAGATTGTTGATGTTACCAAGTTGGGTAATAAAACATCTAAAAGCAAACAGCCAAGCTCAGGAATCATTAAAGGATTGCACTGAATGATGATTTGTCACAAATATTCTAATCACATCCGGCATTGCAGACCTGAGCAGAGGACTAGATCAGATATTATCAAAAGTCCAGTGTCTGTGATTCTCTTGCATAGGTTTTCTGTAAATCTTTCATCTAAAGCCTCCTATCAAGAAAAGCCCCTGTTGTTAAATTGTTCTTTTCTGGAATGTTTGTGCCTGTCTGCCAATCCTTCTCCTGTGGTTCTCATCACAAAAGTCTATTTTATGTTTACAATTTGGTAACATACATAGCTTTTTTATGCAAACAAATTTGATCTGGAGAGAGATACTGACACAAATGGAGCTAGTGACATGACATTCTGGCTGTGCTGGTGTCGCTCCATCATATTTAAATTAAATATGGAATTAAAGAGAAACTTCCTAACAGTGAGAACAATTAACCAGTGGAACAGCTTGCCTTCAGAAGTTGTGGGGGCATCATCACTGGAGGTTTTTTTTTAAAAAAGACTGGACAGCCACTTGTCTGAAATTGTATAGGGTCTTCTACTTGAGCAGAGGGTTGGACTAGAAGACCTCCAAGGTCCCTTCCTGCTCTATTCTGATAGATATTTTCTGAATCCAGAGAGAAAGAATAGTGTTGATCTACCTACGCAGATACACTTACCTCATTTCCACTTTTGATGGGAATGTTTATAAGGGATCCTTAGTTTCCATCAAAAGAAAAAGAAGCTAAAGCAATGGGCATGTTCAATGGTTACTTTCACTAGACTCTGGGAAGATAAGGAGGCAATTTGTGGTTCGGATCTAATGAGTGGAAGGATCAATTTAAAAAAGTATGAATCGCAGGGGCAGCTTATTTTGCTGTTGTATGCATTTGTTCTTATAGCCATAGGTTGCAAAGACATTTTGGATCCAAGAGATTCGAGGTTTCCCAACTTGCTCTCAGAACAACTGGTATCAGACTTTACTGCAAGTGGAAACCATGCTGAGCGTGCTTCCCCCCCCTTTAATGTCATAGGATCTCTGTGACAGATATGTTTCATTCACCAAGTCGGCCAACAAGAAGGAACCCATTCCATGTCCTGTCCCATTTTAGTGAGTAACTCTGATGATTAGAATTGGGGTCTTATTCTTCATCACACATTCACATTTACGTAGACTATTTAGGAAACAATCACAATATGGGCAATGGATTTATTTATTTATTAAATTTAAATGTTGCCCATCTCACTATCACGTGATTCTAGGTGGCTTACAATATGATAAAAATGGCAATATAAAACATGAAAATTTTAAAATGGTAAATATTAACATTAAAATTGACAAAATTAGCTGATAAGAACCAGTATGCAATGGGGTGGAGGTGGGATCTTCTTCTTAATACAATAAACACCTCCTGCATGTAACGTTCCCACTGGGGCTGCAGGCCAAATGGCATAGCCAGGTTTTAAGGCCCTTTTGGAAGGCCAAGAGGGTGGAAGTGGATCTAAAAGGGCCCAGAGTTATCTTGAACACAGAGCAAGGTACAGCAAAATATTTAATACAGTTTATGATAGAACTAAGTGGTATTTGATGAAGGATGGGCATGCATATGCATAAAGAAAAACCTGGATGCAACATCTGAAGTGGCTGCTTTTAAAAGAATGGCTATGAATATGTTTGAAACATCTTCACAGCTCCTGTTGAAACAACTCCTGTTAAGAAAGAATAAGTTCTCCTTCTGATCACTGCCTAATTACAAAAAATGAAGACAAGCTGCTAGGACAATGTGTTAATGCAGCAACTTTCAGTTGATTTCCTATTCTTCTATGACCTAATTGGGGAAAAACGAATCTGGGAATTCAGGAATGCAACATCAAAATTTTGAATAATATTGAATTAACTACTGGTCATTTGTCTGTTAGACTGATGAAGAGTCTCTTGTAAGAACTTGAGTTATCTGAAACTCACAAGCTATGTTAATATAGTCCACAGATAGGTAGATCTAATTTTGGTAATAGAAATATATACATTTGTAAAAAATACCCAGAATGTACAGGAGATTCTACATCACAATTCTGCTTTATAATTGACAGTTAGGGTACAGGTCATCAGTGTTTACGTCCCTTTAAAATTCATTTCTGCGAGAATTCAATTCTACTTAATATGGTCAATTTTCTGAAGGTCCTCATAGAAAAGTTCAGTTTTCAGTTCAGTAAGCTATACAGAGACATAACTACTCCTCAATTATTTAGACAGATTGGTTTTTTCCCTCTGAACATACAGTTCCTAATATACATAAAAACAGAGTTTGCTTTGATCCTGACAATTAAACATTTATTTTAAACCTGACTGGCTGCTTTCCAGCAATGCTTTTTTCTCGGCATCATGTACTGGATCTTAACACAGTTGGTTAAAATAGTCTGTATGAATCAGGAAGTAGTAACAGAGAATTGTTTTCTTGGTGGCCATTTTTCCTTTCCCTCCCCTCTCCTCCTTTTTGAAATTCAAATCAAATGCAATTTTCAGCTCATTTGAGCCAGAATACACTTTTGCTGAGCTTCAGTAGCTCTTAAATACAACTTCTAGGTGAAAACAGATATCATCTGTCACTAAGGGTGTGAAGTGCCCTCCCTGCATATTATTCATGGCAATCGGGACTTTACTGAGTACTTTAAATAATTATGACCAATCAGTCACTGGCAAAGAAATCAGCTAATCAATAATTTCCTTTTCTTTCTTTCTTTCTTTCTTTCTTTCTTTCTTTCTTTCTTTCTTTCTTTCTTTCTTTCTTTCTTTCTTTCTTTCTTTCTTTCTTTCTTTCTTTCTTTCTTTCTTTCTTTCTTTCTTTCTTTCTTTCTTTCTTTCTTTCTTTCTTTCTTTCTTTCTTTCTTTCTCTTTCTTTCTTTCTTTCTTTCTTTCTTTCTTTCTTTCTTTCTTTCTTTCTTTCTTTCTTTCTTTCTTTCTTTCTTTCTTTCTTTCTTTCTTTCTTTCCCACTATGTTTCATATATATTTCTTTCCCCAGAAAGCAATAATTCAAATTGATTTCAGGTGTACTTTTCCAGAAGCCAGTATAAAGGCAGGGCAGGTTGAATGAGATGAACTATAAAGTCTCAGAAAGTTTTCTAGAAAAATGTTTTCTGAATAAAATAATGATTAAACTCTATTTCTTACTACATGTGAAATAATTTGAATTTATCAAACATCTGTTTAATGGATGGTACGGATGTACTTACTCCCCCCCCCATTCCTAACCATCTTCATTATTGTTTTCATCATCTTATATTTTTATCCAGTCTTTGCTGCAGGAAAGCCACATGGTATGGATAGTATTCCTTCCTCCAAGTTTTTTCTGCAACCTTCTAGATAGATTGATCTGCAAGATAAAGTCATTGAACTTGCAAGGCTGATCGTGGGCTTGAAACCTGGCTTCCCTTTCTAGTCCAAAGCTAATCCTAGTTATCCTTTAATTGAAATTACTTTTTGTTCAGTTTCTATAGTTTAGGATTAAGCAGTAATATTTAGCTTCAAAAGAGGTGGGGCTTGAAAATGCCTTGGATAGTTTTCCTGTTGTATAGTTGATGGAACAACAGAAGAGAGTAATTAGGATTTCTGGTTCTCACTAATGAAGTTTCTGCTCTTTGCCTTAGTGTCCACAAAGCTTATCCAGGTAGTCTTTGGGTTCAAGCAATTTTGTTCAGCAACCATTCAAAGTTACAATGGGGCCTGGCTTGCAATTATGATGTCTTAGCAAGCTATTACATGGTCATGATTACATGGTCATGATTTCTGACCTTGGTTTTCCACAAGCAAAGTCAGTGGGGAAGCTGACAGGAAGTTGGAAGATATGATCAGGTGAGATTCCTCCTTAATGACCTGCAAGATCCTGGACTAACAATGGCAACCAAGGCTGTGGAAATTGCTGTTGCTAAGTGATGCAGTCACATGGTGATGGAAATTCCAGTCCCAATTGCCACTATAACCTGAAGACAACCTGTACTTAAATGCCAATTTGTATCAACTTTTTGTATTTATTACAGTAGCAAATTCTAGCTTTTCTTAGTATAGGTACATTGTGTCCCATTAACTCATTTCTTTTTCTTTTACACTTCCTGCAGTTTCCAGTATATTATACACTGGAGACATTACAGTAACTTTTTTTTTCTTGGTTGGGTGCTTTGCCTTCATGATATTACTGTGTGATATATTAGGAACATTCCCATGACAAGTCATAGGGTATCTGTGCCATTAGCTTATTCCATTGCCTAGGCAATTTATCAGTCTGGGAATATTTTGGTTTCTTGGTTGTTCAGCTCTCCAAACTCCAGCATATGCAGCTGTGATGTAATGCACTAGGGTAAATCATTTTCAAAATTAAGCTTATAGAATATAAATAAATAAGCTTACATATATAAACTAAAATAAAACCTTTTGGAAGTTTGTTCCTGACCTGATCCTGTACACTCACAGAAGTCTTACAATTTGGCCAGTGATGACTTCTCAGTTCTCTGACACTGGATTATATTGCTGGCCCTGCTGATCCTGATGAAGAAATCTGATATTGCTAATGAAGTTATGAGATCATGTATATAATTCAGCTGCCACATCTATGCTCTAACCTCTTCAGCTGGCAAAAGAAAGTGGAGGGGGGTGGCAGGCAGCTTCCTTGTAACAGCTGAAACAGCTGTTCTGCTACAAACCTCCCATGTATGCTGTTTCCCGGAAATTCGGGGCACATCCCTTTCTTTCAAGTCCATTTTTAACTCTCCTTCCACCTGTTAAAGCACCCAATAAAATGGATCCATTTTAATGAACGAAATATATGCAAATCTTTTGTAATTATAAAAAAAATTCAAAAAATGGTGGCCTTCCATTTTCCAATGTTGATTTCCAATAAAATAAAGAGTAGATGATGTCTTCTCCTTCCTCTTCTTACCATAAATCCACACTATTGAAGTCTAAATTCTCAATGAAACGTTATTTATTTTCTTGATTTCTATATTGAATGGAAATGAAAAAAAAAACATGTTTCATTTATAACCTTAATGTTGGATGTCAGATATAACTTTATAAAATATGTGGAATACAAAATGTATTTTTTGTTATCAAAACAAAGATACTGTTCTGAAATTCTGTTTTTGAGATACATAATATAAGAATTTTTACTGACTTCTTGGAGTCATGCCACAAATTATATCTGTATTATTTCCATGCAGATGGAATCTGGGCAGATGCATGAATGAAATGTCACTGTTTTTGTTTTGTTTTTGAAGAAAAAAAGATTTAAATCAGCTGATATTTATAAATATTGGGGTTCTCCCCCCCCCCGCTCCTAGTTATGGTAGATGTGACAAGTATGAATTGAGCTAACCTTCTGGGCAAATATCAGAAATTGATATTGTTGGGTACCTATTGAGATAAAGCCTGTACTGCACATTTTTCCAGCTGTCACTATATATCTACTCATGGAACAGCTGTAGTAACAAAAGGCATGGAAGCAGCCTTATTTTGCCTCAATACTTCTCACTTGGGTGGCCATGTGGATTGGATGCCAAAGAGTAAGGCTAGTGAAGAGGGCAGTTTGGCCAAGAGGATCAGTGCTTCAGAAACCTGATCTTTATAGTAACACTCTAATTTCATGCCATCTAGCCCCGCATGATTTAGTTGAAGTAGATTAATCTATTTTAAGTCTTAAAGGCAAATTAAACTTCAGTAGTAGCTCTGCCATGGTCC